>CAUYON010037655.1:0-17485 GCA_963573935.1 Arctocebus calabarensis | reverse complement strand
AGAGACTTTGTCTCTACAAAATAATAAAAATTAAAAAAAAAATAAAGAAGGAAGAGGTCATCTTGCCCCTCTCAATGGATCCTGTGTGGACTGATGAGTAACTTAGGAAAAGTAACGATGGACTCACCTCATTCTCCAGTTTTGGCTTCTTTAAATATATAAATAAAGTTGTCGCCGTGAGAGTTTTTTTTTTTAAGTAACACAATGGTTGTCCTCACTGTGCATGGTGTTTCTAGAATAGCCGAGCATGATGCATATGTGGGTGTGATGCCAACAACTGAACAATCAGCTCCCAACCTGCACTAGGTGCCCAAGTACAGGACATTGACTGTCCTGGAGCCCTGGGGACAGGTAGAGAAGGGTGGCTACCACAACCCGCGTCCCTTTGTCAATGGGCAAATTGCAATGCTTTCTCTTCATGGCATAATAGAATAGAGATATTTTTAAATCGAGCACATGACGTTTAATTATTTCATACTTCCATATTCACTGTGATTTAAACAATTTTGCAGGCGAACTGCAAACATAACTGCCATTTATCCATTTTTATCCGAAGGAATGAAAACATTATAAATTGATTTCTAAGAAGGCTGTTGGGACGCAGCCTCCTCATGAGCCACTCTTTATGAACTTTCTCCCACATGTACTTCTAACTACATGTGGTGTTTCTCACGCATGCAGGACAAAAAGGGATGCGTGACTTGTCAGTTGTGCTCAGTGGCCTTGAGGAATGATTCAGGTAATGTGGGCTGTTTCTCTCCATAAGAACCCCAAGAACATAAGCTAAATAACAACAGAAAGCGATGGATCTGCCTGCATGGCATGCTCCCTGGCAGAAGTAGAGGCTGGCGAGGGCTGCTGGATGTCTGCAACTCTCTCAGTTGTGGATGGACACCAAGACATGGCACATCCTGGTTAGAACAGCAATACTCAGAGGCCCCTGAGGGAGGCGCCAGAGGACAGGACAGACCCCTCATGGCCTGTACTGCCTGTGGACAAACCTACCACAGTAAATTCAGCCCTGCTAGGTTCCCAGTGATCCGAGTTTCTGGAACTACACAGCTAAGGAGGAAACTCTGGACTTGGAGAACTCACCAAAGTCTACTGTGAGGCCTGTGAGGAACAATCAGCTGACCAAGCCCTGGACATCAAAATATTGCCAGAGGGCCCAGCTCAGGCCTGCTCTTACAGGCCTCCGAATGTTACCAGTGCCAGTGAGTACCTATTTCAGTTAGGGCCAGGCATGAGCCACAAGCTACCTAGTGAGAGGAAGGAGATTATAATAATGCTGAGCTAATTAGCCGTGTCTCCTGGCCCCGGAAATATCTAAGTGCCCCTGCAGTCACCGGTTGGTGTCACATGTCACTTCTGACAGCACTTTTCAGGGCCCAGGACTGGCCATGTCTCAGGCCCAGCTTAACTAGGTTCTGGACGCAGACCACTAAGTTACCTTGCTCAGATCTCTTAGGTGCCTGAGGGCTGTCTACTGTAGCAGGAGAGGGAGAGAGAGTGTCTTAGGGAGAGTAGAGCAGTCTTCTTAGAAAGATAGGTCTTAGTCTTTAGCGGAGCTTGGTAATTTTTAGCAGAGAGACGCCTTGCTGGCATTCTGCAGACAGGAGAGGAGACAGAGTCAGAGTAAGTGAGTCCATGATAGAATGTGCATGCTCCCGACTGCCTTCTCCTCCAGCCTAATATAAGGCTAGTCTCATGCCTCTCAACACCACAGGTGTAGAGACTGCCAGTTCACCACTGTTCTCATCTCGCGGGCTCTCATGCTTGTTAGGAGCACTAAATCCCTCTCCATGCCCTTTCCACCAAGGTGTTCCATTATTGAGCTATACGGGTATTGCTTATAACTCTCACTCCTAGCCATAGGCTATATGGGCTACAGCAGGTTGGTGCTAAGGCAACAGAGTGACAGAGGCTGGGGGCTCAAATAACACTGATATATGTTGATATGTTTGCATTACAAGTTCTCAAACTCCCTTTGGCCCCAGGCTGTAGGGTCCTGGGCAGCGAGCTCCAAGGCCATAGAAAGCACCTCTGGAGGTTGGAAGTTAGTCAAGGTGTCTGAGGGTGAGTGTCCTCCAAGGCCTCTCTCCCCCTGGCTGTTGCTGATGCCTTGGAGTTTCAGTGGCATTCTACCTCTATGCATGCCTGGGTCCTAATGTCCTCTTCCCATAGGGACAGCAGTCCTGCTGGAGTAGCAGCCACCCTAATGACCTCATTTTAACGTAATCGCCTCTAAAGAATCTATCCCCAAATGCAGTCACATTCTGTGGTTCTGAGAACTTCAACATATGAGTTGGGTGGGTAGATACAGTTCAGCCAGTAACAACCTCCCCCCAGGCATGGGGGAGAATACACACACACGTATGCCCACACATGTGCATTTATTTATTCCAAGAAACTATAATCATTATATGTAATGGTGTGGTCATTTTATTTTCCATTCAATATAATGAAAGAAATTAACAAAGCTCAGCCCCATATTATAATCAGAGTAGAGATTTTCTTTTTTTTTTTTCCTTCAGAGACAGGGTCTCTTGGAGAACGGCCACGTTCACTTGTTCATACTGAGTCTGTGAATGTTCTCCCATTAGGAAGGCAGAAGTGAGTAGCTATGACAGAGACCTTTACAGCTGCAAAGCCTCTGGACCCATTACAGAAGAAGACTGCTGATCCAGGTCTTAGGTCCCAGCCTCCATCCTCCCTCTGTTCTAGGACTTAAAGACTTGACATTCAGCAGCCCAGCTTCCCTTTTGATATGTCAAACTAGCCCCTTTCTCCCCATAAAGCCTGATTTTCATGCTTCATCTTAGGTCCTCAGAAAAATAGTGGCTTTGAGAGGGGAGGCCACATAGTGACCTCATTGCTTGCTTCCCTCCCTGCCTTGGACATCCTGATCCACGTTAAGATAACCGTGACTCAGGCTCCCCTGTGAGGGGGTGGAGCTATGCAGGACTAGCAAGAATAGGGATATTCTTCAAACACATCCTCCTCAGGACACAGCACGCAGCGCAGTGAAAGGGGGGACACACACTCCTCAACAGGGGAAGGGGGAGAGAGGGAGGAGTACATGACAGGTGTGGGGTGTGTGTGTGAGAACTTCAGGGATGGAACCAGATGTGGGAGTTCAGACAGAGGGAAGAAACACAGCCTGAAAATGTGGGTGCTCAGGTGGACACCCCATGAGCTTTGTTTCTGGAGACAGTGAGGCCCACTGGAAATGAGGGGGGCACAGTGGCCCCTTACAAGTGTGAACTAATATAAACTCTGATTCCCCCCAACTGAACTGACCCCTCTTGGGGAAGGAAACTCCAGAGAAACCTTACAAGTGAATGCCCAAACTTGACAGCATGGGAAGTCACATGCAGTTGAACTGCAAACCTGTGGCGTGGTGGAGAAGTTCCACGCATCTTCTTCTTTCCATATTTGCTCACCCTCCACTTCAGATGCTCCTAAATTACTCTTGAATCATAGTTGAAGCAGAGATTAGTTATCAGGTTTTTATGTAGCATTTGTGCAAGCACTGACTTCTATTTCAATGAAACATGTTACATTCTTAGATTGCTGTTACTGTTTTTTACAGTTTAACCTGGGCAACCATGAAAACATAGCATTAGACATCCATCTTTTGATAGTTTGAGAACAGTAGATTACTCATTGCAGAGTATCGCTACGGTCACTGGATGGCCAACGGGAGCACCTGGTCACTGGATGACCAAGGGGACCACCACGAAGGTGACTATAGTGACATCAGCAAGAGATATGCAGCACTTTCTCTAGGGTGAGTTCTTGAACTGCATTGCCCAACCTCATATAGTGGGTGCCTGCACTCAGCATAAATTCCTGCTCCCGATGTCCAGGCAAGATGGCCAGCCTCCAGGCTGCTACCCTTTGTGAGACATACAGCTGTCCTTTCCAAGAGCAGCCCATGTGCTCTGAGAGTGCTCCCTGAGAGCTGATCTGTGCAGTGAAGAGGAGCGCTCTAACCTATCCTTCATCTCTTGTCTCAGTACTTCCTCCTCTAAGGAGTCCAAAGGGGACAGCAGCTAAAAGACCTTCTCATTTTCAAGTCTATAACATGATCCAAATTGATCTTAAACATTTAACCCGATTTGCGGAGAGGTCAGTATGTGCGGAACATTACGCCCAGTGACTTGGGCTGTATTCCAAGACCAGCTGGTACAAAGACAGGAAAGAACAGTTCCGGCTGCAGAAAACTGTCTCATCATCCCTGTGATGAGAAAATGCTGTTATGTCCTTTAAATGATGTCCCTAGGTCTTGATCTAATTTAAGTAATTTATGCCCTTTAAATGCTTTCTTTCTGCTTTTGTCTGCATGATTTCACCCTTTCCAGTTTGTAATATCTGTAGTAATTTGCATTTTAATGGAGGTAGTAACACAAAGCTATTTAGAAAGCCTCACTGAGAAATTTGTTTTCGATACTTTTATTTCCATGAACTTTACATTTAAGTAATAAGATGTACGACATCAGTCTAGTTCTTTAACAATTCTCCATCAAATCCATTCTCTAACATTTGCTCTCTGTCTTCCAATCAGCCTCTTCACTTCACCAATGTCACAAAACTTAGGAATCACAATAGCAAGAGAAGGGGTCCAGCACTCTTCTAATTAGGACGTATTGATTTGCAGACAATGTTATTTCATTCTATTTAATACAGGTGTCTTCAATAGGGGGCCAATTCACTGTCCCTCAGACCATTGGAGGGCTGGACTATGGTTTAAAAAAAAACTATGAACAAATTTCTATGCACACTGCACATATCTTATTTTGAAGTAAAAAACAAAACAGGAACAAATACAATTCACACCAACACATGTAGCCCATGGGCCATAGTTTGAGAACCCCTGATTTAATACCTGCCTTCTTTGATTGGGCTGTTGTCACCCACAAAACCTTGAATTCTTGTGTGCTTAAAATAAGCTTGACAACTAATTTCAATCATAGAAGAATAGCCCACTCTTTCCTGGATCTAATTTGCCCCAAATTAAGCAACCTTCTTCAACCAGCAAGGCACCTGCCAATGAAACTATTAACATTTATACCTTATACCCCATCCGGTCATTCACCCTAACCCTTTGAACATTGTCCCTATGCCTTTTCATTTCACTCACAGCCTGGAAAAGACAGTTCAATTTTACTGTGCACAGCAAAAATCGAAGAAGTGAGGCTGCCAAAACACTGCCTTGTGCGGGAAGGACAGAACTCCTGTCTCCTGAATCCTGCTATATTGACATTATAGGTCGCCTGGTCTCAGGTACCAAATTAGCCACTGAAAAGTTCATATATACCAGAATATGTCTAAAACTACATAAGCACATGGCGTATACAATAGTCACACATGCATTTATGCTGTGCTTGAATTTCCCTCATATCTGTCTATTTCTCCCTCGATACTAATGATAGGAGCAGCCTCTACATTCCATGAAAGACCAAGGAACTTCTACAGCGGGAGGAAGACTAAACCGTGGGTGAGCTGTCAGAAATCTGTGGCATGGTGGAGAAGTTCCACGCATCTTCTTCTTTCTATATTTTCTTACCCTCCACTTCAGATGCTCCTAAATTACTCTTGAATCATAATTGAAGCAGAGATTAGTTATCAGGTTTTTATGTGGCATTTGTGCAAGCACTGACTTCTATTTCAATGAAACGTGTTACACATTCTTAGAATGCTGTTACTGTTTTTTACAGCTTAACCTGGGCCACCATGAAAACATAGCATTAGACATCCATCTTTTGATCGTTTGAGAATAGTAGATTACATTTTTCTAATCTTATCTTCCTATCTTCATTCATATGTGCACCATTTTGTGTCACTAAACTTTTTAGAAACTTATGTTAATAATTGCCTATAACAAGTAATTTCTCCACTTGTAAACTGAAGGGAGAGAGAAGTTCAAGGGAAGCAAAGTGGATTTTATTCTGCATCTCCGACCCGTCTAAACCTGTTAGGGCTTTTACACATAGTATCTTTCATGAGTTCACAAAAAATAAAACGTAAATTCTGCATAATTAAATGTGAATCGTGAGTGGAACATACTCTGTCTTCTGAAGTTGGCAGCTCAGCTTGGGTGCAGCAAAGGACTCCAATTGTCATCTAGAAATCACATTTTCTGGCTGATTGATAGGCCTGGAGATTGGCCCAGGGACAAATCTCAAAACAAAAGAGAGGGCGATTGCCCGTGACTTCCTGGAAGGCAAACATCACAGCCCAGAGCTTAGTTCTGACACCAGGAGCTTAAGTAAGAGTTGTGCCAAAGCCTGAGGCAGGCAGAGCGCCATAGGGTGGGATGGAAACTCCAGGAAATCGTTTCCAGGAAGTCATTTCCAGGACCTGAACGTTCCAAGATGGCCCAGGACGCTTGGCAACGCTTGATACCGGGTTGAGACAAAGCCTTTATTTTAAATGTGATGTGCATAAACTCCTGGCTGCAGATTGAGTGCCAAGTTAAAGTAATCTCGTCCTCTCCTCTCCACGATTCCTATTAAATGGACTCTAGGAGAGATTAGTGGAGTCTGTCTAGAAGAACGGACTCATCTGGATAAAATTTCTCTGCTTTTCCTTTAACCGTTTTGGTGAAAGATACCAAATCTACTTATTGAATTATGCACATCCATCACCTGTAAGCCAGAGAGTCCCTCTGTGCCAGATGAATTCTCCTTACACGGGCATTCTTAACTATCTAAGGTTTGTGACAGGACAAACTAACCCCACGCAATCAATGCTGTTTACACTTTATAATGAGAGCGTGACATGGAATAAGAGAATCGGGGCTGTTAGAAGACCCAGGGAGAAATGACAAGGATCATTTTGTGGCAGGAAGACAGGTCCAATGGAGAGAAAGAGCACCCAAACACTTTTTTTAAGAGGAAAAGGCTTTATTCAGCCGGCAGAGCAAAGGCATAGATGAATTTAAAATAGCCACGCTCCCTGACTGGCTGGGTCTTTCCCTTTTTATCTCTAGTCAAAAAGTTCCAACCCACAGGTGCCTTTCTCATTGGTCAGTTTGATTCAAGCAGGAGATTTTGTTCCAGCCCCCACAGAACTACAGGATGTTACAGAAGTGGAAATTTCCAGGTCTCAGGAAGTGGAGTCTACAAGTTCCTGAGAGCTGAGTCACCCTGGAGAGGACCCAGCAGGTGTATCCTTGGGGTCTCCTTGAGAAGACCTCTGTTCTAGACCTCACCCTTTCCAGGTGTCCTCTCTCAGTTTAACACCTGGAACCATTTCCACCACTTTCTGTGTTTGCACAGAAGCTTGGGGAGTCCAGACAGAAGAATCATGATGTCGATTCTCTCGCCTTCTTCTGGTCAGCCCCGATTCTCTTAATTTAAGGTGGGTGGAGAGGTAAAAGCATGATCTGTCCAGCTTTGAAAAACCCATGTTCTTCTCATTGTTAGTATCAGGGAACCTTCTGTTAGATAATGTTTTCTAGATAGTCTGCACAGCAATTCTGCACATACTCAATGTTGCTTTCCATGTATCTTTCTAAAATCCAGCAATTCTTTCCTAAATATCATTTGTGAATTTCAAAAGAGGTGGCAAAATATTCAATGATTCTACAGGAAACAGCTCAGAGAGTTGGAATAAGACAAGCAAATTGAATACTGGTTTGATTTCAATGTCTTTTTATTCAAGGACAAATTTGATCATTTTTAAAAATACTTCTAATCTCTATTAGCCATTAAACCTATGAAAGTCTTAAACATTATTGTCTTGCTATCAAATGGTATATTACAGGAAGAGAATTATATTCGGTTTTACTATTCAAGGAGTTAGAGTTAGTATTCAAGAGGTACTTAATTTCTTATGAATAAAGTTTTAAAAGAAAAATGTATATATATTGCTATTTAAGGCACTAGCTATATACTTTTACGACATCTGTAAATTTGCACTGAGGTCTGCAGCTGACTACCTCCTTCCACACACATTAGCTATCTGGGGCTCTTGCAGCAAACCAATGGGTGTAAATTAGCAGCTCCTCTCTAGAGATAATTTAGCTGAAGTCTCACATGACAATGAACTGGATGTGGATGACTCAGTTAAATAGCAGATCCCAAATCCAAAGATTTATGATTCAAAATTGTACGCCCTTCACACAGCATTTTAAAACTTGCTTACCAAGAAATTCTCTTGTGGAAAATATGGGAGACAAAATTAACTCCATCCTTGTCCATGCTGTTCTATCATTTTGAAACACATAAAATGTTTATCGTAATTAAGTATAAAATGATGGCTAATTCACTTATCTTTTAATGCTAAAAAGTACAGTGACTTGGCCTAATGGCATTCTCCTTGATGTTACCAATTTTTCCATCTTTACAGACTGATGCCATTACCTTTTTGCCTAACTAAAGATACACACCAGGGTGCAAGAAACAGAGGGAGGAGGCAGGTGGGCTCTCGGGGCTGAGCTATATGTACTCTGCATGTGAAACACCCCGTGCTTGGAGCGCTGCTAGATCAGGGGCTGCCCAGAGGCACTGGCAGGTGGACCGCTTTCTCTCTGTGCGTGAGATAACACATCGGGATGGATCAAAACATTCCTTTGAAATCACAAAGGTATGGGCAGCATCTATACGCGGAGGACCGAGTGGGAGGGCCTTCTCCTGAATTCCATTCAGGCCTCATGCCTGAAGGTAAAGATTATGGAATGTCGTGATACAGTGGAACTGACAATCAGTGACTCACAAATCCCTGCACACCAGTGCTGAAGATGACTTGGGTACTATTCTTGTGTCACTCCCCTATGGAAGCCATCTGTTACTTCCCAGTGCTGCTCCTAAAAGAAACATCATTTGGAACGTCTCTTAATGCGGTGCTTAAGTACACTGATCTGTCCTCCCGACGCTTTCTGGCTATCTCTGATAATAGCTTTCAGCTGGCACATCTTTCTCGCATTGGAGTATGGCTGTAATGCCAGCTTTCACTGGTGAACAAGAAGGCCCACCTGAGACTTTTAGACACTGCTCTAAGAACCTGGGAAAGATGGCAAAGGCATTTGTGAAAAGCTGCACAGATTAAAGATCGAAGGTATCATTAATGTGGCCATTATTTTGACATCGTGCTATGATTTTTGATTGTAAAGAGTATATAGAAATGAAGCGATGGTATCTGTGTGAACAAGAGGAATCTAGGTTATGGCCCACCTTCCTCAAAGCCATTTCCAAAGTGAAGTTAATTCCTTAGGCCTGGCCCAGGTCATTCCATTTCTTCTCCTAACCCCTGGATGCCTGATCTGGAGGCACATGATTGCCTCACAGCCAAATTGGTGTGCATCTGGAGTGTGGTTGCTGGAATGCAAAACTTTGCTTCTCTTAATGTCCTCCTTACCCCACAGCTCTAATCAGATGCCCATGACATCCATTCTACTTTCAGAGGGCTCTCAAATCTGTGCTCTTCATTTCTACCGCCACCTTCCCAGTCCAGGTGGTCATAACTCTCCCTAGCCGAAACTACCTGCAACTCATCAGCTACCTGTCCTTCTGTTTCTGCTTCACAGAATCCTTGACAGCTCATAACATCACTAGTTTTAAGGTCTGGCTATCCTAGTCCCCACCTTCTCATCTAGGCCACGCCTTCCCATCTCCCACAAGCGCAGAGCAAACACAAACACTTGAGGTCCACGAGTCTCGGTCTCCCCACACTCTGCGGACTGCTGTGGTCTCTCTCAAGGCACACAGTCCCAGATTTCTGGTATAGCACATCTGTAATTACTTAGAGAAAGTACCAACTCATCAGTAATTAATACAAAATAAAACATAAAGGTAAAGCTTGGCAATGACTTGGGGGTTACTTATTTTCTATTTCGTGACTCGTATTCTGAAATGTGGTTGTCAGTGACTCTGCATTGTCTGCATAACAAGAAAGCTTATTGTGGTGGGAGCCTGTGATTCCCAGCTACTCGGGAGGCTGAGGCAAGAGAATTGCCTAAGCCCAGAAGTTGGAGGTTGCTGTGAGCTGTGTGACGCCATGGCACTACCAAGGGTAACAAACTCAGACTCTGTCTCTACAAAAAGAAAGAAAAAAAGAAAGAAAGCTTAGAAATGGCTGTGCTCTGGGCCTACTTATCCTCAGGCCTTCCTATTGACTTCTGCCTTAATTTTTGCTTTCCAACTTAGCACATCAACCCAAATTCCAGGCTGGGTGGCTTGGGCAACAAGTAACAGGTACCCTTCCCGCCAGCATTTCTCTGAATCTCCCAGAGACTTAATTTCTACTTTCTCTTTCCTGAACCTTGGTGGATGTTTCTAATCTTCAATGGCAACTTCTATCTCCTGAAGCTACCAAAAAGACCCCATTACATATGACCCAACACCCTAGGCTTTAGCTGTGTGCTGTCCTTGAGTTAGCTGAACATGTCAATGGGATGCGAGAGGCTTCTCCAGCCTTCTGCCCTTAGGTTCATCTCCACCACTGCACAGACCCTACTGTGTTGCCTAATTAGTCAAGTTGAAGCCCAAGGGTGCACTGTCACCCTACACACCTGTATTCATGCACACTGACCCAGTCAGGAGTAGATAGGTATATATATGTGTATATATGCATGGGTATCCATGTGTGCACCTGGGTGTATGTGTGTGTGTGCATTTCCCACCTCCCAGCTAAGAAGCAAATATTTTCAATATTTCATTGACTTCACTTAGACAAGGTTGAAGTTCAAGATCAGATAAAAATACGTCATCAGTGAACTGGTAAACTTTAGAACCTCTACCACTTGCAGGCAAATATCTGCAAGGGCAATATTTAAAATGCTCTTATTTTCACAACATCTGTTCTATATAAAGGGTTTTATTTCCCAGCTAAACATCTTTAAAAGTCTATACATTTTGTTTTCAAAACAAACAAGTAAACTGATTCATAAGGAAGCATGTCATATGCAATAGACCAGAACATCTTTTTATGGAGGAAAATAAAAATAGATTATGGTATGTGTGATTGCATTTTTATGAGTTTTTGGAAATACTTAGGAAAAGAAAATGGAAAGCAGTGTTGTTGAAGCATAAACTGACGTTACAGATCCAGACACTGTACCCAGTTCCCATGTCAATGCCCATGTTTGTGATGCAAAAAAAAAAACAGGTTTAGAAAACTCACAGGATGATTCTGCTCAGAATGATATGAATCATGGTTTATAAAGTGTCATCATAAAACAATGAGGAGCCCATGAAAATACATAGGACACACTTGTCTCAGAGCAATTAAACAAAACAGAGAAAAAGCCATCTGCAGGATAAACAAAGTTGGAAACACACGCAAAACAGTGTTCTCAAATACCGGACAACACTGTCAATAAATCACAAAGCAGCAGCAAGAGAAAAGAGCACAAAGAGGATCCCAAAGACAACAGCAGTTTCTTGTAAAGAATTCATTATTTTGAAGAAAATTAAATAGAGGTACTTCACTTTAGACACAAGAATATTTCCTATGAAAATGTTGGCACCAAAACAAAATAAAGATGTGAGAAAGAAGAGAAGCAGTTAGTGAGACCACTGTCAGTAACACTTTCCTCTATAAGGATTTTCCTTTTTTCTTTTAACTGAGAAGTAAGCTGACAGACTTAAGTGACAAGATAGGGAGCCAGAACAGAAGCCTCAGACCAAACAGTGGAGAGCACAGCCTGGGGTGCAGCTGGGTCACACACCGGCTCAAACCCAGGGTAAAGATTTTAGAAGAGATGCCCACCCACCCACAGAGACGGATCTAGCTCTGAGTCCCTCTCCACGGCTGGAGGTAGGCGCTAAAGTCTTCTGCATGGGCTCTGGGCCTTCAGGCGCAGGTGCAAGCCCTGTCTGGTGTCTGGCTGAGGACATAACCCTCTGTGGAAGGAAGCTGGCTGTGCCTACCTGAGGGTGAGGGCTGCGGGCTGAACCAAATGAATTGCTCTGTGGAAAGCGACAGCAGCAGCATCTGGGAGGTATGGTTGCCATCAACATGGTATGATGGTTACCATCAACATGGTATGCCTTTCATTTTATCTTTGGTTTTGCTTCTCTAGGAAAAAACTGTATTCAAACAAAAATTCCTGCATTTCTCTATTGTGGGAGCTCCTTTATGAGCATTGGAACAAAGACCTCATGCCCCAGTGAGCACAGGTCACTGGAGGCATCACCTACAAGATAGAAGTCAGAGAGGAAGAGGATGGGGCAGAAGGAAAAGGAGAAAGAGAAGGAGGAGGAGACGGAAAAGAGGGAGAAAGAGAAGTGAAAGAGGACCAAAAAAAATAGGAAGAAGAAACAAAAAGACTACAGTAATAATAAGCAGCAGAGGCAGATGCCAGGAAGCGAATCTGAGTGACTCAGTATCACCAAGAGCTCTTGTTTCTATCCTACTTCACATTTACAAAAGCACCTTTCACATTATCTCTTGTAAAACTCTGCCGTGAGAAGCTATTTTACAAAAGAGGGAACCGTCCATTGGAGGGATGTGACCCAGTCTCTGACTGAAGATAAAGCACACACCAACTTCAGCTGCCCAAACCTTGCCCCACACCTTCCTCCCGGAAACTGCTCCATCAGGGCCCTGTGCTCCTGGTCCTTGCCTTTCTCCCGAGCAGTGCAATTCCACCTGAATGAGTGGAATTCTACTAAAGCTCACCTACGGAAAATCCCCAGCTCTCCCAGGATAGTTTGGGTGAAAGCCACTATGTGGTTTACAAAGTGCTGTGTGATCACCAAAATGGGAAGTTTTTAAAAAATAAGTCGTTCAATTCTTGGAATAAAAATTATTTGATGCTGATGTCTGTGCTTGTTATACATGAAGGAAAATCACTTGATTCCAAGCAGAACGTGGCCCCTGACTGTGTAAATCGCCAAGTCCTGAAGTGTGTCTGCACTGGAAGCGCAGTCTAATTACCTTCTTGGCTGAGATGTCCCAGGTACATGTCCCCCTCCTCGAATACAAGAGGGAACAAGATAGAATTCAAAATCTTCACAATGTTCACATATATAAATAAGCACTGATTTACACAAATATGTTTATGTACAAGTCACCTGTCATGAACTGATTGATCCATGTATAACAGAGGCTCAAGGTGACAGAAAGGAGGGGGCATCTATCTCTGCCTCACCTAGGAAGGACATAATTTGAGATTTCAACCCAAACAAAGGAGAATTTAGCTGGTCCTACGGGTCAGTACAGAGGCATGCTCTGTGAAGGGGACAGACAAGCACATAAAAACTCGTGATCCTTGTGAATTGAGACTTGACATTGACCAGGTACTGGTCCCCCGGAGGGTGGCAATGCAGAGGGATAGTGCTGGGGAGTCAGGCTTGCAAATACTCCCAAAACCTGCCTTTCCCCTTCTCCTCCTCCTTATTCTTGTTATTTCTCTTCTAATCTGAAGATCTAAGATTACAGTTTAAAAAGAGAGAGAAATGAAAAGGAAGGGTGGATGGCAGGGGAAAGAGAGAGTAACAGAGAGAGATGACAGACACCTGCCAGCAGCTCTCTGGGTGCTAAATACAAACTGACTACTGTCACAGGCCACTTCTGACACCACTTGTCAGGACCCAGGACTGGCAGGGTCTTGAGCCTGACTTAACTAGGTTCTGGACGCAGACCACTAAGCTACCTTGCTCAAGACTCTTTGGTGCCCGAGGGCTGTCTACTTTAGTAGGAGAGAGAGTGTGTCTTAGAGAGTGTAAAGCAGTCTTCTTAGAAAGATATATCTTAGTCTTTAGCAGAGCTGAGTGATCTCTAGCAGAGAGATGCCACCCTGGCATTCTGCAGGCAGGAGAGGAGACGGAGTCAAAGTAAGCAGGTCCGTGATGGAATGCGCACACTCCCGACTGCCTTGTCCCCTAGTATAAGGCTGATCTCATGCCTCTCACCACCACAAGTGTAGAGACTGCCAATTCACCACTGCTCTCAACTCGTGAGCTCTCATGCTTGTTAGGAGAGCTAAATCTCTCTCCGTGCCCTTTCCACTAAGGTGTTCCATTATTTAGCTATTTCTTATAACTCTCACTCCTAGCCATGGGCTATATGGGCTGCCACATTTCCTCCCTTTTTTATATACGAAGAAAAAAAATTGTAATGTGGTAAGGGCAGTTCTTCCTGTTATCTAGCCCTTTTCTTTCTAGGCAAAAGAATACGGTAATTGTCCAAGTTCAGAAGTCCAGGTTTGGGCTCTTTAAATGAGGAAGCCCAATACAGATGTAAACTATTAGCCCCCCCCCCTCCCAGGGAAAAAACGATGATTGTAATGTTAATTCCCTAAAGGTCTTTTTAAATTGAGAAAACAAACTGAGAAAAATCTTTGCTGAATTTCCCATTTCTTTAACTGTATGAACTTTCCTTCAATATCTACTTAATGGACAAAGAAAAGATGGCACTTTCCTTGCAATCTTTGCACACAAGGATTTTTCTCCCACTATTCCAAAGGCTTTGCTACTCGCGGTCCTAACAAATCCGCCCTTCACAGAACTCAAAAGACTGGTACTTGTACGGTCCTGCGCTTCACAGTTCCTGGGTAGCAGAGTTTTTCCTGCTTTCCAGCTGCTTTTCCAGCAGAATTTTTGCTAATTGACTCCAGACTTTTTTCAAATGGAGCTCCCTAGCACAAAGGTGGTTTAACCCTTAGTTACTCTGTTCTCCCTTTCTTCTCCCTCTCATAATCTTCCAAAGGAGTCACTTGCTTTAGAGTGTCCCTTTCCCCTTTGGGCCATGTCCAGGCTCTTTAGCTAGACCCAGTTATAGCACAAAGACGCTGATGGGAGATGGGTTACCCCTTCACCACACAGGATAACTAAGTAGTCCACAAACATATTTAATCTAATTATTGTCCATCGTCATCCATTGGTCTGGTTTAATTTCCTCAGTTTTATGCTGAGGCACCATAGGTCTAACCAAGCTGGCAGAGTGCTCCCATGGCATAGAATTGAATTATACTGTTTTTTCCAAGAACAGTTTGAAATGAAAATATTAAAGAAATTGTTTTAACTTCTTTCACCTACCATTGGGTCCTGATTCTGTCTCAACTGAAAATTTCCATACAATAGAGGTGTTCCATCTTTATTAATTTGAGAACAGCATTCATTTGCCCAATGAAAGCCTTTTTTACACTTGGGACATACACCTGGAGGTTCACATGCCCTTTGTTCGTTTTCTTTAGCATTCAGTGTTCTTTTCCCTTTTAAACACTTTTCTCCTATGGCCTAGCTTCCCACATTTATGGCAGTTGATGTTAATTGGGGAATTTACCCTCTGATCTTCCAGCTGCCCAATTTGAGTTGTCAAGTAGTATAGCATCTACCTGCTTCAACTATAAGATTCATCTGATCTCGGCCAGGCATGGTGGCTCACGTCTGTAATACCAGCACTGTGGGAGGCTGAAGCGGTTGGATTTCCAGTGCTCACAGTTCGAGACCAGCATAAGCATGAGTGAGCCAGAGAAAAGACCCCGTCTCAACCACCAGGAAAGAACACCGCTGGGCATTGTGGCGAGCGCCTGTAATCCCAGCTACTTGGGAGGCAACCAGCCCGTGCATCGTTACAAGGAAGGACAATGGAAAACAAACAAACAAACAAACAAAAGAAAAACAAGGAAACTAAGAAAAGTAAAGCCAGCTTGAAATAAAAGCAAAAAAAAAAAAAAAAGATTCATCTGATCTCTCAACTGTTTTATATCAGCTGCCATGATCTAGATCTTAGTCTTTAATTGTTCCATCTGATACTTCAACTGCTGTATCTCATTTGCCATGGTCTTTCTCCATCTACTTTCTTTCGGCCTTCTACTTTTTACAATCTTTCCTTTTCAATTCTTAGAACCTTTGGCTGCCTTAAAGGGACAGGAACTCTTTAGCTGTTTCTTTTTACTCTGAAGTCTTAGCTGTTTTACCAAACTTTACTTCTTCAATTTATTCACCAGCCCCCTTAATCTACCTCAATTCTTTTCTTTTAATCAGAACTCTTAACTGCCAAAAGGGGATTCGGGCGTCATTCTCTCAAAAGCTACTTCCCGCTGGCAGTGGGTGAAGACATAGAGGAAGGCAGTGAGAAGTTCTCTTCCCTACCTTAATAAACTTTGCAACCTGTTGCCAAACTTTTCTCTTTGCGGTTTTACAGAAGGTTTTTCTCACCCCTGAGGCTAAAGGCTTGTTTGCTAAAGGTTCTTATCTCCTAGTTCCATCCTTTCTCTTTCCTCTCTAAAGGCTTTTATTGGCTTTTTTCCCCACAGAAGTAGTAGTTAGGATTTGGAAAGAGAAAACATAGGAAAGAAGAGGAAAAACCAAATGAGAAAGTCCTGTTGTTGAGAAAGTCCTGCCCAGGACTCAGGACTCTCTTAAATATTTCTTTTCCCTCTAAATATTTCTATTTCTCTTCTTTTTCTTATTTGCCAAAGCTTATTTCCCTCTCGGTCCGTATTCACCGAATCCTGCTGACTACGCCATCTGTCACAATCACTTCTGACACCACTTGTCACGGCCCAGGACTGGCCAGGTCTCGGGCCTGGCTTAACTAGGCTCCAGATGTGGACCACTAAGTTACCTTGCTCAGGTCTCTTAGTGCGTGAGGGCTGTCTACTTTAGTAGGAGCGAGAGTGAAAGGTTGGCACTCGACTGGCAGAAATATGACAGACCACCAAGGCTTGTACGAAAGGTCCTTATTGCCGGGGATGCTTCAGAGCAGCATTAAGGAGGAGGAAAAGAAAGAGAGAGAGAGAGGGAAAGAGAGGGGAGAAAGTGAGAGAGAGAAGAGAGAGAGTAAAAGACAAGTGCACCTTATATAGGTTCAGTTAGGGGAGGTAACGGGATGGTAGAATAACCAATAAGAGTTACTGCTCTGGTGGGAAGAGCTCTTAGGGGCAGGCCAGAAATTTGACATTTTCAGCGGGTAATTGGGACAGGGAAATGAGGTAAGTTTTGCGACTGGGAGATAAGGTGATGTTTAGTAGGCCACTCCTTGTGCTTGGAAAGGAGGGGCTTTTCTGAGGCAGTTACCCAACATTGCTCCCTTCTAGATATGTTAAAAATAGAGGGTTGGCCTTGGGATAGGGGACATTGAGTTCTCTCTTCTGTAGCTTCTTCCTGCTGAGAGGGGCATGTAGTTTTAATTGGCCAACTAGAGGGTGATTATGATTTTTTTTCGTTGGGAGGATGCAAGCGTTTGCTTTCAGACTGTCCTGTTAGTGGTGGCTGTTTAGAAGTGGTATTCAGGAAAGTCTTGTGGTCTGGAGTAGAGTGTAGTCCATTCATGAAGAACAGGGTTTTGTTGTTGTTGTTGTAGGTTGGAGCACCAACTGAGTAGTTACCTGTCGAGGTAACTTTGAGAGTTGAGTTTGAATAAAATGAGTTATGCATGGAGTCACAGCCATTAGTTCAAGGATGACAATTATAGATGTGAGGAAGGGTAGAAGTGTAACCCAGAGTGGGTTTTGAGTGAATTCCTTACAGAATGAGGTTGTCCGCGTCCTTAACAAGCCAAGGGGCAGGAGGCACCCTCTCTAATCCCC
>CAUYON010037654.1:0-31038 GCA_963573935.1 Arctocebus calabarensis | reverse complement strand
GCCTTTAGGCTGCTCAGTCACTAGATTACTCGCTCCTGCCCAATGCCTGTTTTGCGACTCTGAGGGTGGAGCTTGCCAGGGCAGTTCTCCCACAATGGCTCCACACAGCCCCCACCAAACACTGGCAGCTCCGTTTGGCTTGGTGGCCCAGTCTGGGGTCCCAGCAACACTCAAAAAAACCCCATACTCCTGCCCAGGTTCTCCCCAGGCAGTTCAACCAAGTGCCAAGTCCAAAAGAAACCCAAACGGCTTACAGGCAAGGTCCTTCCAGCCTGCAGTCCCACTGCTGCCCCACCCACAGCCGCCGACAGGATTAGACCGAATGAACAGATGCAACCACTTGCCCAATCTCCGCCGCTTTAGCCTTCCTCAGGGTGTCCAGAAGCCTCATGCTGTCTCCCTGTGTCCCCAAAGGGAAGTTTCTGGGCAGATCCCACCTGGCAGAGATGCCTGAAGTACTCTCTTCCCAGTCTCACTGCGCCCAGCCGCAAGGAAGCTGTTACTCATCCGCCATCTTGCTCCGCACCCCGGATTATTGACCCCATTCTTTAAGCAAACTCTTAGTAGAATTCTTTGTTTACACAAAGAAACTTTTAGAATAGACTGATTAGAACACAGGCAAACTTGGATTAAACCTGTATCATCTTATAGGGATGTTTTGAGAATTAAAAGATAGAAAGAAGTTCTAGATAAGTGTTAGCTATCATCATCATCATCATCATCATCTTGGGTCTCCACTGCCAAAAGACTTGCAAATATTTTAGAAAAATTTCTAACTAAATATCCTAAGAAAATGTATTTTCTTTCCAGTTCCTACATTAAATATTAATTTTTTCCTGGAAATTAGCACTTTAAAGGGGATGTCAGTCAAAAGAGTTTTCTCAAATATTAGTAATCATGTGTAAATGCAACTGCTTTTCAGTTCTTGAACTGTGTGGTTTCTTTCATTGAACTCTTTTAATAGGCCAAACTTATTCCCTTCTTTTCTCCCTTACTTCTTTCTTCTTTACTTATTGTTTGCATAACCGGATCACTGCTTCCTTAGGGGCAGGGATGACTTGACTTGCTGTTTTATGTTCAGGATGATGATAAAATTGAGCTGCAACTTACCACATGTAATTTGATACACCAAAGCCAGGCTTCATCTCGTTCTCAACAGCATTGTAAAGAAGCCAAAATGCAGAGTTCTCATGATACAATACAAAATGTAATGATTGTGAAGATTTTCTCATTATTTCATTCCTTTCTTTTTAACTTACACACATCATCTCTTATGAAAGGACTTGCCTAAGCCTTGTGGCACCCTGTACTCTTGGTGATGGTTATCAAGAACCTCCAGAAGAAGGAAGGATTGTCACATAGAAAATGGAAAGTTTTGTTTGTTGAGGCAGGATGGCTTACGACCTGTCGGCACACTAATGAAAGCCAACCTTAAAGTAGATTAACTAACTTTTGTATTTCAAAGATTTGCTCAGATTTTCTGAGTTTGCTTTTATAGTTGAATGGTTGTCTTACAATCTTCAGCGGGCATTGCTGATTATTATCTCATGCATGTTCAATTTGGATGCTAGCCACATATAATTCTGTACTGCTCACTGCACACAGAACATTGCATTTAAATACTTTTGAGGTAACAGAGGAAGACAAAGATGAAGTCCCCACCTTCAATCAGAAGTCAGCAAATACTCATTAAACAGCCTTTCTTGTTAGGCAGTGAGATAAGAGCTGGGAATAAAATGGCAAACAAGGGCAATTGCCATTTCTCTCAGGGAGCTTACTGTTTAGCAGTGGCAAGACAGATATTAAGAACGATGTGATGGGCTGGGCGTGGTGGCTCACGCCTGTAATCCCAGCACTGTGGGAGGTCGAGGTGGGTGGATTTCCAGTGCTCATAGTTCGAGACCAGCATAAGCATGAGTGAGCCAGAGTAAAAGACCCTGTCTCTACCACCAGGAAAGAACACTGCCGGGCGTTGTGGTGGGCGCCTGTAATCCGAGCTACGTGGGAGGCAACATGCATGAGGAATCACTACAAGCAAGGACAATGTAAAAAAACAAAACAAACAAAAAAAAAAAACAAGGAAACTAAGAAGAGTGCAAGCCAACTGAAATTGAAAGCAAAATAAACACACACACACACACACACAAAGGAATGATGTGATGAAGCTGTCAAGAGGGCCTTTAACCATCTTACATTCTGCTAATGTGAACAAGAAAATTTAAAACAGAGATGGTAAGTGTTAATCCAAAGACTTGACTTTTTTGCCAGCAGGTATGCAGTGTTGTATCTATGTTGTTTGTTCTTATAGGGCTTTAAATTGTTAACGGATTTTTATAAAAGCAAAGATTAATGTAATATTAAAGATTTATAGTTCTTAAAAACTCTGAATTCCTGGCAATATTGGACTTGCTTTCTCACATGTTGACTTCTGCTAGAAGTGAGTCGCATTTATAGGTGATTCGTGTATTCTCTATTGTGTCATAATCTCTACTGGTCGCTATTGCATCTCTGACACTGAAGCTGAAGGTCTGTGTCCTTTATCAACGTTACTGGAGGTACATTTCACTCATTTTCATGACTGGCCTAGCTCCTGCAGGCATTCGAGCTTATCAGACTGTTAAAGTTGATAGTATATATGCATTGAGTTTTAATAGAACAAAAATGTCTGAGAATCAATAAAGTAAACAAAGTAGTTGGTAGAAATGAGTTTCATTTTGGATGATTTCACAGTGCCAAGGCTTAATAGCATTTCAAATGAGACTTGTGCCTGAATTCTTAAGATGAGAGAATAAGTTACTCTTTGTGAAGGGATTATTTGTTCAAAGCCTTTGGGTTGCCAGTTGAATATGTCACATTTATTGTTCACCAGAGGAGCTTTTTCAGAATACATATGTCCAGTGACTGCTTCCTGTATTTTGTTTCTTTCCTGAGCTTTTAATTCACATAGTTTGAAAGAAGACACAAAATGAGTTGCTAGTGAAAGTACTCTAGGTGATTCTTCTGCATATGCTCTTCCAGAATTCCTGCTTTGAAAACTATTAAGCAAAGCATACTAGAATGTCAAGGTAAATGTAGGGAAAGGGTAGAACTTGGAAATCCATGATTTAGAGTTTATATTTGATTTGAAATAAGAACAAACAGAAAGAAAACGGTAATAATAGCAAAAATGACAACAGTTACTATGTGACAGGTATTATTCTAACACTCCTCATATAAGAAACTCATTTAATCTTTTTAGCCCAAAGTAGGTAGCATTCTTAGAGAGGCTGAGTAGATTGCTCAAATCACAAAGCTGAGAAAGGATTCAACCTGGGAAGTCTGGATTTCAAGCCTTTTCAAGACTTTTTTTTTTTTTTTGATATAAAGTTTCACTCTATTGCTCCAGGCTAGAGTGCCCTGGCCTCACAGTGCACAGCAACCTCAAACTCCTGGGTTCAAGCAATCTTCCTCGTGGCTCAGCCTACCAAGTAGCTGGAGCTATAGGTGCCCATTTGGCGTAGATGAATGAGTTGTGATCTGATCTTCAGAGGAGAATGACCAGGCAGGAAGATAGGGGAGAGGGAATCCTAGATCTGCATACGGTGTCTTACGGAGAGGAAGAGTGAAGAGATGGAAAGATTTAGTGTGGTTTTCATTAATGATTTCATTCTTATCACCTGGGATTTCACCACAATCCTGTGGTGATTGGAGAATGATTTATGCAATTGTTTATTGTTTAATAAAGACATGAGCATATTAGTAGTGTGTACTTTCTGGGTTTGTCTATATCATGGATGACTATTAATTGCCTTTAATTTTGCTAATGATGAATCATCTTAAGAAAATGAGATCTTGGCCTGGCACGGTGGCTCACACCTGTAATACTAGCACTCTTGGAGGCCAAGGCGGTTGGGAAGCTCACAGGTTCAAGACCAGCCTAAGCCAGAGTGAGACCTTGTCTCTAAAAATAGACAGATGTTGTAGACAGTGACTGTAGTCCCAAGTACTTGGGAGGCTGAGGCAAGAGAATCACTTGAGCCTAAGAGTTCGAGGTTGCGGTAGGCTCTGACACCACAGGACTCTACTGAGGGTGACAAAGTGAGATTCTGTCTCAAGGAAAGAAAAAAAAAGAAAATGAGACCTTTAGTTATTTCTGATTTTAACTGCTATCCCCCAAATCCACATTAAAAAGCTATCAACTTGAAGGAAATATTTTTCATGGCTTTGCTACAGTCTTTCTAGTTGTTTTCTTCAAAAGTTTGTATGTCATGTCCTTATAGATGACAGTATTAGGTGGTTGGACTTTGGTGATTAGGTCATGAAGATGGAGACATCATGATGAGATTAGTGGATGTTTTAGGCTGTTTTGTGCAGCTATAACAAAATTCCACAAACTACCATTAATAAATTTATGTTTATAAAAAGCATAAACTTGTTGGCTTACAGTTCTCATGGCTGGAAAATCTAATATTAAGATGCTGGCACAGTTGGTGATTCTTATTCCAAGATTGGTACCTTGAAAATGCTGTGTCCTCTGGAGAAGAGGAAGTCATCTTCTTCACACAGCAGAAGAGGCAGGGAAAAAAAAAGAGTTAGAAAGGGGGCCACACTTGATTTTTATAACAGTATTAATCCCATCTGTGAAGGCAGAGCCCTGGCTTAATCACCTCTTAAAGGCTCCATCTTTAATAGTATTACGTTGGTAATTAAATTTCAACATGGATTTTGGCAAGGACAAATATTCAAACCATAGCAGTGTGCTTATAAAAGAAGTCAGAGAGACACTCTTTCCCTCGACATTTTCTGCCATGTGAGGCTATATGGAAAACACTGCTGTCTATAAAACAGGGAGTTTCTTGAGTTTCTCAGCCCCCAGAACTTTGAGAAATATGTTTCTGCTGTTTATAATTGACCCAGTTTAGAGTGTTTTATTGTAGAGGCTTGAATGGTCTCATCTTTCAGTTCTCATGCTTTACTGCTACAACTCTATACAAATCCCAATTTCACACTTTACTCAGTAAGAGTAGAATTAGCTGAGGATGCTACTTCTGCCTTTGGAGTTCTTCCCATGAGGTAGAGTGACTTATGATTACAGGTCACCTTTGAAACAAGGCTGTCCCCCAGTTTTTTCCTCAGCGTGTTCCATTGAAACACCTGTTTGCCAGCCCAGTTTTGAGAACTACCTTATTCTTCATTGTCTCTGGTGCCTAAAGCTACCAATCATCAGGGGGAAAAAATGTTGATTTCATTAGAACCAACAGTTCTATAACAATAATATTCTTATCTCAAAGCAGTAAATCCAAAGCACTTGAGCATATTTGAGAGAAAATGTTCAAACAAAATCTATCACAGGTTTTGAAATGAAATATTCAGGAAATTCATTCTTTGCTATAGAGGAAGAAATAGGGGTGACTTTTTAAATGGAGATGCATATCATTCATTTTGTAAGAAGGGCACTGGGGACTGTTCTGTTCAAAACTATTCAGTTTAAATCGTTCAAACTCAGTTCAGTTTAAAGAGCCAGGCAGTAACACCAGATGGAATTATTTTCGTCTCAGATTTCCCATTTCAGCTCTTTTCTATAAAATAACAATGGCTGATCTTGCTTCTGGGAAGTTAGACTAAATAATCTCCTGGCATGAAGGCATCAAAATTGATGCAACTAATTCCCAGCCACTTATTCTTTTCCCTCTACTTTCCCCACACCTTGAAAGGAAGATGAAGCAAATTCAAGAGACTAGAATTTCAAGCCCTGTCCTCATTTCTGCACTCGATATGACTATGTATTATAAGAACATAAGTAAGTCAATAACCTGAACAAGACTATAAAAGAGAAAAAAATTAAATTACTTATCCATCCCACATTTATTGGACATCTCTATTTGCCAGGTGATATATGTACACAGAAGATGGTACCACCATGTGGAAGAACTGATATCTACTTATGAGTGTAAAAAACTCCCTTGCACACATATCGAGGGTCCAATGAATACAATTCTTGATCTCAGCAATCAAAAAACTCTATATTGGAATTTCAGCTCTGAAACTTACTTTGTGTGACCTTAGGCAAGTCGCTTAACCACCAAGCCTGTGTAAAATGAGTATTTAAAGGAACTTGAGATATAGAGTTGTTATGAAGACTGAGAGAAATAATATGTTAAGTGCATCATACTTCATATATATGTTAAATATGCCTGGTATTCAGTAAATACTTGATAAATGATAGTTATGTTATTGTTGTAGCTCTAATACTGGGCAACATATAGCAGCCTACCAAAGTCAGTGGCGCTAAAGAGCGTGGCAAGTTTCACTAGTTAGTGGGAATTAATTGATGGGGGATACTATAGGTAACTTCGTGAAGAGATTAATTTATGAATCATTTCAAAAGAAGTATAGATTTTTAACATTTAGTTTATGACCACAGCACTCTAAGCACACCTGATCTCATATGATTTATAATTTTAAATTCACATGATAGCCCGTATTATGTGAAACAATTTAATAGAGTTTCTGTTCTAAAAATGGATAACAATAATTAATAAATAATGAGTAAGTCAAAGCCGATTAAATAATATTCTTTCTACTTATGTGATCTATGATAGTAAGCACTATAAAATTGGTAACAGAAAAACTATCATTCTGATTCATGGAAGCAAGTCTCTGACTAGGAATCTGGATAAAGCAACAGCAAAAGAAGTTTAGCCACAGGAACTCAAAGCCCCATCAGTGGCAGGGCAAGTTAGGTCTTAGTTAATATTATCCATGTGGCACTGAGCCAAGAAATTTTAATTAAAACTGGATTCTAACCTATGAACTATATGGATGCCCTGCAAATAAGGACATAAAATACCTCTAGCAACAATTCTTTGACCCAGGGTAACTGGGACATTCAGAGGAAAAAAAAAAGTAAAAGACAATTAATAATAAAATCGAATATTTATGATATACTGTAATAGAACTTATGTGAATGTAGTTTTTCTTTCTCATTTGTTCTTTCTTTCTTATATTATTGTACTGTACCAATGGCAAATGAAACTGTAGAAAGAGAAATCATAGATAAGGGGGAACCATTTAAGTCTGTATAATTGGTTACTTTGGGGAGAAGAGTTGGGAAGTTGGAGGATAGATTTTGGGGTACCTTTGTTATATCTTTAATGTTGCTTAGAAATACTGAAAAAAATTGCAAAATAATTTTAAGTCTGGAAAGTTAGTCCATATAGTTGTTGATATAGTAATTTCTCGATTTTTCTTTGAGAAACCTAATTCAAATTCAAAAATAGCAAATAGGAGATGTAGAAGTAGAGACAGTAAATCTAGCCAATGCCTTTGTAAAGTGAGAAATAAAATAGGAGTTGGAGGAGGAGAAGGTGGGCCCAAAGATTTGTGTGTGTATGTGTGTGTGCATTTCGTAATTTCCCCCCCTTTTTAAGAAATGGAATCTTGCAGTGGTGCCCAGGATGGAGTGCAGTGGCTACTCACAGTGTCCTGCAGATGTGTCCCTGACCTTCAGCAGTCTTCCTGCCTTAGTCTTCCAAGTAGCTGGGACTAGGGCCTGTACCACCACACCTCGCTTATTTTTGTACTTTTAAAGTTGGGAGACACCAAAGCATCTTTATGTTTTCCTGGGGGTAATCCTGTGAATGGGAGAGATTTGCCATGCAGTAAAGAGAAGGCATAACTACCAGAGAAAGGCTTGAGAATGCAAGCGGAGGCGGGACCCTTTAGCCTGTAACAGCAGAGAGCTCAGGAGCAGGAAAGAGGAAAGTGAGCAGCTGCAGGGACATGGGGCTCTGGCACTGGGCTGGAACAAGAAGAGCAAACGTAGCCCTGTACCCAGAAAGCACAGAGTCTGCCTCAAGGAAGTTCCCTTGCATGCTGTTCCTTCCTCTGTCTACCAGACAAGCTTCTCACTGTTCACAACCAAAATCTCACCCTCTTTCACCAAGCCTGCTTTGCTAATTTTGTCATCTTTTTCTTCCCTGTGAGTTTAGGTAATGTGTAGCTCACACCTCTGTTCAAACACATTAAATTTATTTGTTCAAGGGCCTGTTCTGCCACTAGAGGTTAGTTCTTTGAGGGAAGAATCAATTCAGTATTCTTCCCTAGTTCCAAGCAGTTTCTGATACATAGTGTTTGCTTGGAAAATGCTGAAGACATTAATAAAACAATGTTTTCTTAGAGGTAAATAATCACCTTTACTCTTGCTAATATTAATTTACTTATTTTATGAATTTTAATTTTTTGTAGCTTATAGAAATGTAACAGTTACCCAGGATTTTATGAATGATAAATTTTAATCTTTTGATGCAAATAAATAGATATGGTAAAAGAAAGTGTAGGGAGAAAGAGCAATGATAAAATGTGTAGGTGATATGCCAGCCAACATTATGTCCTAAGTATATACAAAAAAAGGTATGTCATACTAAGTAAGTAAGTAATGTGTTTAGGCTGAATTATCTGCTCAATATTTTTGCTTTTATAATCTAAGAATTAGGTTTTGCTTTTTTCTGCACTAACATTTTTGTTCAAACAGGTATATTCATAAGTATTTATTTTTTTAACTGTTTCCTCAAACATCTAGCATAAAAATATATCATTTTAAACTAAACATTTTCACATTATTGAATTTAAATTGGTACATATTTCAGAAGTACCTATTAATGTCATGATAATATTCATCGTTCTTGATGCTGTACACATTTATTTTCATAACTCAATGTAAAATTTATCAGTATTTTAATGGTAAACCATTTTGCCATAAAGATTTCTGTCTGCATGCCTCCCTGTTTATTTATCAACGTCAGTGATCATCCTCAAAGCTTAGGAACAAAGGGAAAATCAAATATGTATTGTTCAGCAGGGGAGGTCAGAGGACCCTAGACATTTATGGAAATTTCAATATTGTGTAGAATATTATTAATTCTGCTAATGAGATATGCTTGATGAACTTTGAAAGGCCTGCTTACAAGGTTGACCTTTGGCTGGCATCTGAGAATGCATTTTGGGAGGTTTCCTATCACACTAACTGATCAGAGTGACTCACTGTCTGAACTGTGTGTGTAATGTGGTCCGTGCTGAACACTTGCTTTCTGGGGGTATGAAATTTTGGTGCAGTTCAGAAATGGGTGTCCAGATGACTAGCCCTCGATAAAAACTTTGGGGTCACAGGCTATTCTGGTTGACAACTCTTTGCATGCATTGTCACAAGTAATTGCTAGGGAATTTGACAGGTCCTATGTGACTCCACTGGGAAAGGGCTCTTCAAAGCTTGTACCTGTTTCCCTTGTGCATTTTCCCTTTTCCGATTTTGCTTTGCATCTTCTGACTGTGATAAATCATAGCCACGAATTTGACTACTCAGCTAATGGCATGTTTTAGTTGGTAAAATCTAAAAATTTAGACTGAAGTTGAGAGCTCTGACTTGTACTTTGTTATTGTGGAATAGATAAAGACCTAGGCATTGATTCAGGGGCTATTTAATGTATGTTAAGATAGAAACGAAAGTTTAAAACTTCAGCAATGAAAATTTCATCCAAACAAGTTTATATTCTTGTCTTTAAACAAGTTGTGTATCTGATTAAAACTTTTCGGTACTCATTTTGAATATTAAATGATTCATGATCTATGAAAATTTGCTTGCAGTTTACTTTTATTGATTCTATGTATAGTCTTCTTAAAACTGTTGCATTCATTCATTCATTCATTCCTTTCCCAGCAAAATTTGACTGCACACCTCTTTAGACCAGGCATTGTGTTGGCACTGATGATTCATGGTGTGCAAAAGAGACATGAAGTTTGCTATGATTGACTTTCCATTCTGTAGTGAAGAAAGATGTGTGATAAAAATGTGAATATTATAGATTTCAAAAGAGAATCTGTATTTTGGAGGAGTTTAACCTCAAACAAATTGCAGGATTCACAGAGGAGTTCATCAGGATGGAAATAGGATCGCTTCTAGGCCTTTAGGCTAAGATCAAGGGTAGTACAGAAATGGGAAATTACCAATTTAGTAGGCCCAAAGTTGGCTCCCTAAAATATTATGTCTACTAAAACTACCATGATTAGAGACAGCCAGATGGCTAGGAAAGTTTGCTAATTAAAGGAGGCCAACACTTAAACATAACCTTTTCTGTTGATATTGAGGCTAAATAAATAAAAAGGTGATAAACCAGTGAAACAGTGTGCTTTCTCCCTAGGGTAAAATGTATGTGTGTGTTTCTCTTGTCTTTAAGTTTACATGCTAACACTAGTTGTAGTAGAATAAATAATGCCTTTCCTCTATGATGTTTATGCTCTAATCCTTGAAGCCTATCAGTGTAACTTTATATGACAAAAGGGACTTTGCTATTAAGGTAACAGATACTAAAATAGGGAGTTTATTATAGATTGTTAGTGTTGGTCTAATATAATTACCCAAGCCTTTAAAAGTGGAAAACTTCTTTGGTTAAAGTGAAAGAGGCAAAAGAAAGCCAGATTTCAAGCAGGTGAAGGATCTGATGCTCTGCTGCCTGTTCTGAAATGTATGAGATATGTAAGGACGGGTGAGAGCGCAGCCCCCAGGTGACAGCCAGCAAGGAAATGGGGTCCCCAATCCTACAACCAAATGGAACTCAATTCAGTCAACAATACAAATAAATTTGTAGGTGGACTCGTCCCTGGATCCTCTAGTGAGAAATGCAGCCCTGCTGACACCTTGTTGTTAGCCCAGGGAGACACCTGTTGGACTTCTCACCTACACAGCTGTGAGGTTATAAGTGGGGATGGTTTTCAGCTGGTTAGGTTTTGGTAATTTGTTACGGGGGCAGCAGAAAAGTAATAAAATCATCCAATCCTTTACTTTAAACTTAGGTACCATCAACATTAGGTCTAGGGCAGATTTACTTTTGAAGAATATTGACAATTGTTAAGCAGATAGTTTCTGGTTTATTTTCTAATATAACATTCCTTATATATTTACTTAATATTAAAAAGCAGATTAAAAATGTACTTTTCAGAAGTGATTTTCATAGTTTACACAAATTAAACTCCCTCTTAAATGTACATTTTGTATGTTTTCTGATAGAGAAGTAAATTCAGTTTCTCTAAATAAAAAGGTGCCAACTGTCTATTTTTCTCCTGCCAGCGCAAGCACTGACTGGCCTCTTGAGTGTGTGGGTGAGCTTGGTTACCCAGAAGCAGGGCGACCAGCCTATTGGCTCCTTGTGAGTGGCCTCTGAGACATTCTCCTTTCTGTTAAGAGTAGAGAGTATGCTTAGTCTTCATGAAACGAATACTGTAAGAACAGGTGGGGAACAATTCTATGTCTTGCACTAATTCCATGTAGTTTTTTTTAATAGTAGAGAAGCAAATACTGCATTTAATGCTGTGCTGGGTTCTAATAAAACAAGTCTAACTTTCCTCCCGGAGAATGGAATTCTGTTCCTTATTGATCATGGAGAGGAAGGCAAGGGAAAGAATGGTCTCCTTTTTGAATCTTCCAGCATAAGTGATTAGATGGCTGCAAAAGTAATCATGGTTTTGGACCATGAATTTTAAATCATTATAACTGGGCTCAACTACACTTTTATTAATCAAAAGAGGAACCATTACAATCAACACATTGATGAAATTAGATTTCAGTAGTGTAAAAATCTGTGTTGCAAGATTTGATAAACCCTTGGAAAGCATTTCCTTCATCCTGATGGTTGTGGAAGTGTTTTCCCTGAAAAAGTTGTTGACATGCTTGAAGAAGTGTAGTCGCTTGGTGAGACTTCAGATGAGGCAAAACTTTGTAGACCAATTTGTCCAGCGTTTGAAGTGTTGGTTGGGTATTGCCATTGAGAAGAATTGGGCTCTTCCTGTTGACCAATGCCAGCTTTGGGGGTGGCAGTTTTTGGTGCATCTCATTGATTTGCTGAGCTCCCTTCTCAGATGTAAAGGTTTTTCTAGGATTGGGAAAGCTATAGTGGATCAGACTGGCAGCAGACAAGCAGTGACTATGACCTTTTTTGGGTGTACATTTGGCGTTGGATAGTGCTTTGCAGGTTTTCCTCAGTCCAACCACAGAGCTGGTCATCGCCAGTTTTTGTATGAAATCCACTTTTCATCACATGTCACAGTCTGGTCCAGAAGTGGTTTGTTGTTGCGTGGAATAAGAGAAGATGACACTTGAAAGTGATGATTGCTCCTATTTTAGGTCAGCTCATGAGCTTTTTCACCTTTCCAATTTGCTTCAAATGCTGAGCAACCATAGAATGGCCAAGGTTGAGTTCTTCAACAGCTTCTCCTGTAGTTGTTAGAGGATCAGCTTCGATGGTTGCCATTGGTTGTTGTCGACTTCTGATGGCCAATCCCTGTGCTTATCCTCAAGCCTCTCATTTCCTTTGCAAAACTTCTTGAACCACCACTGCACTGTATGTTCTTTAACAGTTCCTGCGCCAAATGCATTGTTGATGTTGCATGTTGTCTCTGCTGCTTTACAACCTATTTTGAACTTGAATAAGAAAATTGCTCAAATTGCTTTTTGCCTAACATCATTTCCATAGTTCAAAATAAATAGAAAATAAACAGAAAACAATAAGTCATTAGCAAAAAAACATAAAGCAGAAATGCACATTAAAATTATTCATAACATAACCACATTTATTTAAGAACGTATTCCAGTATCAAATGGCAAATTTCAACAATTTAGATGTTGCAATTACTTTTGCACCACAGTATTTTTGCTAGTCACAATATGTGTAGAAATGGCAATCTTTTGGGATGGCAAGAAGAACATGGAAAGTAGAAACTTGTTATTCTTAATTTTCCTTTTATTACATGGAAGCAGACAGAGATAATTGTAATGCTTAATACTCCATTTGGATAGGGTGTGTCAAATGTTTCTGAAAAAATTCAGTATAGAAGAGGCTGGAGCTGTTCTGTGGGCTGGCACTTGAGGGAAAATTTGAGGTTAAACACAAATTATGGATGGTTTCTCCTATTGCACTTCAGCATAGTGTCTTTGTCCCCTACTACTATTCATGTTCTATTAAAGGTTCAGATTAAAGTAGAAGAATGGCATTTCCCAAAGGCAAGATTCATTAAGTAAAAAAAATCAATGAGAGAGAATCTGAATTAAGCAATGTTAAGTAGGTTTATTTCCTACAAGATTTTTTAAAGCCCATAGATGCTGTCACTATCACTACTACTGATATTGATAAAATGATAATAATAACAAATACATCAAGCACTTACTGTCAGACATTGTTCTTAGTGGTTTGCATGTATTAACTAGTTTAATCCTTGCAACAGCCTTATTCAGTAATAATAGTAGCTATTATTACTATCACACTGCTGTCACATGTAGTACTAAATCAGAACTCAAGGTCACTTGGCTTGAGAGTTTGAGGTCAGCATCAACATCATTGACTACAAGCTTCCTTCATCTTTTTTTTTAATCCTATAGCATCTCATGGGATTAGTGTTTGGTGAAAAACAGTTTGGAAAACATTGGTGAAGAGAGAACAAAATGAGAGAGAAATGCATCCCAGAACAGTTTATGCATTTCAGTCCCAGGAGAAGAGCATTTCAGTAATCTCAAAGATAGGGGACTCCGTCCCATCTCAGGGCTCAGACAAATTCATGGCTAGTACGCAGCATTTTAATATCTGTGATCTTTCTCCCTGGTGATGTCTTTCTGTGTCTGGTAAGTAAGTTGAATGTGTGTGTGTGTGTGGTATTTAGAAGTCTTTCAAGTAAGAAATCAGATAAATTGTGGCACATACCACACAAACAACAGTCTCTAATTTTAGAGTCATGTTCTTTCACTTAGTATGCAGCCTTGGCCCCCGTAACAAATGTCTAAATTTGACCTTAAGCCAATTATAATGAATTTTAATAGTCTCGATAAATTCTCTTTCTATACTAAATAAAAGGTCCTTGTTTTTAAGGAACATGAATAGGAAAATTAAGTTGCCTTAAAACATATGGAAAACAAATGCCCATCTTTAATCAGAGAAATGAAAATGAGAACATAAATGAACATTTTTTTCAACCTTACAAATTGGCCATTGAGTAGTCAATATTTTAGTATATGTGCTGCCGAAGTGAGCGTGAGCAGTTGATAATGTAGAGGGTGGGCAAGATCCTTTAATACACTGTTAATGGGAAAACAAATAATTATGTTTTTAGAAGGTGCTTTGGAATTCTCAAAATCAGTACGGATATACCCTTTGACCCAGATATTTGTGCTGTTTCTACTGCTAGAGTGAGTCTCCATCCTTCTTCTTCCAAGCCATGTTTCATACATACTTTTTGGTACAGCTCCTGGTATGCTGTATTATTGCACTGTTAAATTACATTAATGGATTATTGTTGTATTATTTGCTCCCTCTGAGAAGGTTATATATCCTCACGGGTTCATAAGTGAGTTGCTGTGCTCATCCCAGTAGGATAAGTATATTTGCTACCCCATTAATACTATATTTGACTTGGCTATATGACTGGCCTTGAATAATGAAATATGGAAGTAATACATGCCAAGACCAAGCAGAGGCCTCAAGAGACATTGTGTAGTTTAGCTATTTTGTATTATTTTGGACTACCAGCAGATTCAAGTAAAGTTGCTCTTTAGTTGTGTCCTTGAATAAAGAAGACATTGAACAAAGCTGAAGCTAATCCTCAGATATAACTTCTGTGAGTGAGAAATAAATGTTTGGTGAGCCATTGAAATTTTTTGCTTAGTTTTTTAACTTCAAGTGCTGCAACCCAGCTTATGACTAGAAGCAAATATCAATTTTTCCACAAAGCCTTCAGTGTCTTCCTTAGCTTGTGTTTCTTTTTCTTTTCTAAAGCCTACAGAAAACTCGAAGTCTATAATACAAGTCTCTTCAAGTGTGATTTTTTTTCTAATATTGATTTCAAACTATATTAAATATTTCATTGCTCTTCCTAGGCATATAGTACATGCCTTAAAGCCTCATGCCATGCCTTATTTTTTTCAATCATTTTCTCATCCTGCAAATATAGTAGGTACTGAATAAACAAACATTCTTCATGCCTTATTTTTTTTCAATTATTTTCTCATCCTGCAAACACAGTAGGTACTGAGTAAACAAACATTCTTTAGCTGCACTTACAAGTATTTATTGGGAAGCTATATAATATAGAAGATGTTGCTTTGTCAATGGGCAAAAATGATAATTAGGAACTTTATTTCTTCCTGGTGAGCAAAGAATGTTTGCCCTTTCCCTCAGAAAGAGGTAGTTGGTTCCAGAAAAATTTTGCTTGTAGGATGATTAGTTATTGAGGCCCTTGTGTTGAAGGACTTTCTCTGTGTGACTCAAGTTTTTATGCATGAAGGGCCCCAGGAAAGCCTTTAAAAAAATACTCCAACTACAAGTGGTTCATTGCTACTGGGGATGGAGAAGAATGTGACTCTTAAGCCTAGACAAAAACAAGCTTGTTTGTTCTTAGGGTGAGGGAAAAGACAATTATCTTAGAAAGAGATTACTTAGTAAGGGAATGTGTGTGAGAAGTGAGGAGAGCAAAGGCAAGAAGGCAGAAAAACAATGCCCACTTCAATTTCTTCCTGAAAACAACTCCTGTTTTCCCTGGGGTATCAGTGGCTGGCCTGGAATCTCAAACATAGGGTTTATTTATTGATTTTTATAATTGCATAATAAGGAACATATTATGCAATGCATTTAAGCTATCTACTTAGTTGAGTTTGGAAGTATATGCTATTTGTCTCACATGGCAAAATAAAACTAATTTCCTCCCTCTCATATTGAAAGCAAGCCAGCTCCCCAAAGCCTGTACAATAGCTTCTGATGACTTTACAAGAAAGGCCTTCTGGCATAATGTGTGATCAGGCAGGACCTTTAGTGAGGAAGGGGGACAACCACTGTCAACACTTTGAGGTGAGACTGAATGGCATTAATCTGAGAACAGCCATTGTCTGGGAAAATTATTTCATATGAGGAGAGGCAGAGAAACACAGTTGTACATTTTTTATTTTTGCTGAGTAGCTATAATGAGCACATTACATCTGCACTATTTTCTGTACTGTAATCTCATAATATTTTGATCCTTAGATAAATGTCATTGGGTATTGCAATTGAAAATTTTTTCAAGCTAACAGGCCAATGTAAAGTGAATTTTTTGGTGGTGTTAGTCAAGGTTAAACAATCATTACTATTAGGTAGCAGATGGGGCATTTTAATATCTGGCAAGAGAAGGAAGTGCTATTTTTCTAGAGAATCCATACAGCTTAGGATTATCTTCCTGATTCTACAACGGACTACTCACAACATTTAGAAAACTCCATCTCTTCATGCTTCAGTTTCTGTGTCATCATGGGATTCATATGATTCTACCTAGACACTTTTTCATTGTATAGAAGAAAATGGCAAAATTTAGAGAATTTTATATTTGCCAAGTTGCAAAGAGCTCTAAGATTTCTAGTCCAACGATCTCTTTATTGGTGAATGTGATGGGCCCCAGAATCATTAAATAACTTGCTTGAATCCACATTCAGTATAAAAGCCATGATTAACATATTGATATGGATAATACATTTTAGGTAATGGAAATTTGAGAAAAAAAACAAGGAAAAAAATCAAGAACCCAATTTTAACTGAAGGTCATCACTAAGACTTTATGAGATGGGACCTTGTGAAACTTGTTCCCTGTAGTGAGAGGGCCACATGTCGAAGGGCAGGTGAGGTGTATCAGTATTAAAGTGGTATACACATCCATGAATACCGGGAAACCTGGGAATAGAAGTAGGATGGGAACAGGCCGGTGTGCTCATGACCACAGTTGTGGTATTGTGGAGGAAGTTCTTGTGTGATGTGCTCTGTGGCTTAGTCCTTTGTACTGAAAAGTCTAATATTCTGTGTCGTTAACTTAGATGAATCTGTATCTAGCGGCAATCAGAAAATATAAATATGGCTGGGAAGAGTAGAATTAAGATTTAAAACAATTTACCCAAATACCCTGGGGCCCCAAAACAATGAATGAAAATGAGAACAGAACTAAGAGAAATAACCCCCTCCAAATTTGCATAAGTACAAGATTGGTGCTGCTTAGCTTGATGGCTATTCAAGTAGCACATACTTGGGCATTGCAATTGCCCATAAACTCAGTGTACTACAATATTGTGTTGAACTATTTTTCATAGAAGTGTTATATTTTTATTTCTATTAGAACATGCAGCAGAACAAGGGTATTCATGAATGGTCAGACCATTGCTAAACTTTTACATCATTAGGCATGACCCTTGAAAGGTAATAATGAAGAATTAAAGTGGTGGTTCTTAAACTTTCTGGGGTTGACCCTTTTGAGGTTTCTTTTCTCAGTTTGATCACTCTGAAGGTTACGTCCTTTCTCCATGGAATACAAAAGTGATCACAAAATTCCCACATTGCTTCAGATGGCTATGGTGCAGGTTGAGAGATGACCAATGGGAGAGCAATGAGGAAGATGATGGCTCTGGTGGAAAACATGCATTTGAAAATCATTTGGAAAAATTAGGAACACATAATTTGGAAAAGGAAAGATCTCAGGGAAGAAGTTATTACCAGAAATCACCAACATGCAGGTGTCTTTCCTATAGACTTGGAAAACTTTGCATTTTTCTCCTTTGAAGCTCAGCAGTCTGTGTGAGTAGTTCTGACTACTGACCAAGAAGGTCAGGGATATGTCTCACTTCTGGGCTGCAGTATTTTATTTCTAGTCTGAGTTGCTCCTGTGCTATATTCTCCTGCAGGTTGCTCAGAGTATATTTCAAGGTGATGCAGCTGAAATGTGGCAATTCCTCCATCTGTCTAGGTCCCTACAGGAGAATGTGTATCAGTATTTCTGCTGCTCTATGTTAACACTGATGAGCACTTCTTCATGTTGGGGGTGAGTTTCTATGTTGCTTTGCTCAGGGCAGAAATTGTGTGTCCATACGACATCGAACATAATCCCCACTTGGAAAACTGCAATACAAGTTTCTCCCTATTCTTTTGCAAGAATATAAAAGGACAACATACATAATGATTAAGAAAAGGACCTTTCCTCGGGGGGTTTGCAGACATTGTGTTTCTCTCAGTTTTGCAGCTATGTGGTCTGTCCTCTGATGGGCCATATGCATTTTTCATATCTCACTTAAGATTAGATAATAATCATGGACTGCTCCCATGAGAAGGAAAAATTATTTGCTACAAATGATGTCATATTTCATGAAGGGAATTTCTCAAACAGTAAGACTATCTTTCTGAGTATTATAACTTTCCAACAAGTAAATGAACTGGAAAACTATGTTCTTTCTAGGCCTAGATTAAGTTTTGTTTTGTTTTTGCATGAATGAAGACATACTTAGACTTAAGATTCTCTAATTTTTTACAGGTATAAAAATTTGGTTTTGTGTAACCCAGGATCATGATTGTAAGGAAACCTTTGTGCATAGTCCTTAGTGACTAAATAATTGAAGCACAAAGACAAGAGCACACATCAAGTGGCTTAGAGCAGAGCTTCTCACACCGTATTTGTGTTTGAAGCAGCTGGGGAATTCTGGGGACTTGTTCGGTGCAGATTCTGACTCAGTAGGCCTAGAGTAGGCAGTGCTTGTGAGGCTTCATTTCAGAACAAGCCCCCAGATCACCTGTGAAGGAATAGAGGCCACTTATCTTCTCATTTTTGGCTTCCCTATTTGACTATCAAGACCCTCATCCCAGGAATCTTTTTTCTGGGTATATACCCAAAGGAAGTGAAATCACTACCTTGTAAGCATCTCTGCACTCCCATTTCATTGCAGCATTATTCCCAATAGCCAAGCTAAAAGACAACTTAAGCATCCACAGATGAACAGATAAAGTAATTGTGGTATATATGTACAATGGAAAGTTATTAAGTTTTAGAAAAGAAGGACATCTTGCCACCTGTGAAAACACAGATGATGCTATGAGATGTTAAGCAGAGTAAAATAAGCCAGACCTAGAAAGAGAAATACTACATGATCTCAGTTTCATATGGAATAAAAAAATCAAGCCTACCAAACAAACAAGAAAGTGAAAACAAACCTTGAATAATTAGAAGTAGAGAACAGCACAGTGCAGTAGATACCAGATGTTGGGGAAGAAATGGGAAGATGGAGGTGAAAGGATACAAAGTTGCAGTTATATAGAATGAAGAAGTTTGGAGATCAAATGTGCCACCAAAAGGCTGTAGTTAATAATATTGTATGCTATACTGTAAATTTGCTAAGAGAGTAGTTTTCAGGTACTTTATCACACACATAAAAATAACTACATGAGATGATGAATATGTACATTCGCTTGACTTGCCTGGACAAATCATTTCACTATGTATATCAAAAGACATCTTAAATATGTACAGTTAAGAAAAGATCTCAACTGTGTGAATTTGAGTATATATGCTCTCCTATTCATGACAATTTGTGGTCAGTTTGGAAGAAAACACTGGGAAAATAAATGCAATAATTCAATCTGCCAGAAATATAATACTCATCAATCACACTAATTCAAAGAGTGAAACAACCACTCTAGAAGAGCTACTTGACACATGGTCACAGACATTTTTTGGACTAAAGTCAGATAGAATTTGTTTAGCATGTGCAAGAACCCAAGTCTCCTCTTAGTCCCCTTGGGATCTTAGGGATCAAAATATGTATGTCATGGACAAGAGAAACGAATTTGAATATAAATGAACACCAAAGAATTGTAGGTTTAGAGCAAATTGAACTGTGTGATGTATTTATCACTGAAAGTATTTCCTGCTGCCAGTTTTATCCTCAGCAAAGTTTATGATCAGACATTGTCATAAAATTCACTTTTCAGTTAAGAACTGTGGAAAATTTTGCCCTAGAAAGAATTTTGCACAAAACCTATTTTCTTTAAACTGTCAGTGTGAGTGTCATGGAGAAGAAAAAAGCTGAGGGGATAAAATGAAATTAAACTTCTAATAACTCTCTGTCTCTCACGTTTTAAGGAGGTGATGATGATCCAATGTGAAATGGGCAGAAATGAGACTTCTCACAAAGTCCCAAATCATGGGGAGAAAAGAGTTCCCATAATCCACCTCAGGTTAGGAATTGCTTTTTGAATTTTCTGAGTTCTTAATGTCTTTGATGTTGAGGCATGGAGAATACATGTTGATGACTAGAAGCGCTGTTCAATTGTCATTCTTTTCCTGTCAGGGAGACTTTGAAGTTGTGAAGAGAGATTAAGATGGTAGAAATGAGCATGGGGAAAGAGGCTGGGGCTTAGATGTTCGTGTTTGCTGGGAGGTGGTGCTTGAGAGACTGTTTGAGCTCCCTATGTTAGACTTCCCGTGCTTACAAAGGGAAAATTAAACAACAAAAATGAGTGGGAAGTTTTACTCTGTTTAATTCCAAATGTCCACAGCATGGAAGGTGTATGGGGAAATATCTCGGAAAAACATGCTGAGTTAGACTACGGAAAAATCTCTTGCAATAGAAATATAGTTATAGAAAATATATTTATTAATTTATATGTTTATCATTATATTTACTTATTATATAATATTTTAAAGGTTTTATTTTATTTCATTTTTAATTGGCATAATTGCACATATTTATGGTACATTGTGATTTTCAACACATGCATACATCGTGCAACGATTACATCAGGGTAATTAGCCTATCCATTCCTCTCAGACATTTACCATTTCTTCATCATAAGAACATTCAAAATCCCCTCTTTTGCTCACTTTGAGATATACAATACAATATTGTTAACTACAGTAGCCCTCCTGTGTGATAGGACACCCGAATGTATTCCTCCTTTCTGTCTGTAATTTTGTACCCTTTGACCAATCTCTTATGCAATATCTATATTTATAGAACATAGAATATGTAAATATGTAAATGTAGAAGATAAGTAATTAGATTTTATTGCATTTAAAATTCTACTTTAAAAGACACTCTTAAATCCTCTGATGTAACTAGTAATTCTTTAGTGATTTAAACATTTACTTGCCAATTAGATTGGATATTTTCACATTTGTTTTCCTACTGGAGGAAATACCTGGACTTGATATTTTCTTTTTTGGAAATTGATTACCTGTTTTTTGCCTTTTAGACAATGATCTGAATGCAGGTATCAGTACAGGAGAGCAATCTCATGTTTTGCAAGGGATGTTAGATTGGCCTTAATGTTAAAAATTCATAGATTATAGAACTCAAATGTATTCTGCTGCCATAGTGTTGTTAATACCGTCTTATCACTGTATTTAGTGGTTAAACACCTAATATAAAAATACTAGCTTCTCTGGTTCTCTTTCCTTTCTCACCAGATTTTCCAACTGTGGTCACCCAAACACACAAATATTCAGTCCATTGTAACTTCAATTTCCCAACCCCACCAGGATGTTTTGTTCTTAACTTTGCTTGGAAAGACTATCAAGCCATGGAATCACCATTAAACTGGTATTGATACATTTCAATTTCATTTTTCTAATATGGAATGATCAAAATTATCTAACTCCTTTAAGTAGGCAGGGCTTGCTCTGTGCATGGCTTGAGAGTATATGCCCATTTGAGGCTAAATCAATGCTTAAGAGGCTGATAATCACCTTGACCATGACTTAGAGTGGATATTAATCCTGGGTTTGACCTCTGACCTTTGCTTTGGTTGTGCTCTTAAGGTGCTGCTAGGTAGAATAAAAAATAGTCTCTGATTCCCTTGGACCACAATGGGTCAGTGTGCTGGCCTGAATGAGAGCAGATTTATTTCATTCCTGTCTCTAAATGTGTGACTCTGTGGCTTCCAGGGTTTTGTTGCTCCCCTGAATTCTATGTTTAGATTGTGAGTAATTATTGATAAGATGACCTACTAGCATTTAGAATATTGGGGTAGTCTTTAGTGGAGAGTTAATAAAAGGGAGAAAAATTTAACCTCAGAAAGCATTAATTTAATTTTATTTTTTTTGAGACAGAGTCTCACACTGAAGGCTGGGGTAGAGTGCTATGGAGTCATAGCTCATAGCAACCTCAAACTCTTGGGCTCTAAAGACACTCTTGCCTCAGCCTCCCAAGTTGCTAAGACTATAGGTTCTCACCTAACACCAGTTACTTTTTCTATTATAGTTTTAGAGATGGGATCTCACTGTTGCTCAAGCTGGTCTTGAACTCCTTAGCTCAAGCAATCTACCTGCCTCTGCCTCCCAGAGTGCTAGGATTACAAACATGAGCCATCCGCCTCGCTAGAAAGTATTATTTTGGAGATAGTCATGGGGAGCTGAACCATGGAGTCTAAGAGATTTCTGGTATAACTTCTCATTTAGTCCCAGAATATCTATCTTCTTTTATAATCCAGTTGAAAGATAATTTGTAGTCATTGGTGAAAGGAAAATGATCTTTTCCGTTTTCACACACAAATTACTGAGTAGGGTTATACTTCCATCTAACAAATGTCTTCTCTGTGTCAGGTGCTACATTAGGATCTGGTAATGTTTAGATGAATCAGACTTGGCTCCTATCATTAAAAGATGACTTTTTAGCATTTTAAAATTCCTCCTAGATAACCGATAAAATTGGAGGACTCCTGTGTGTTTCCTTGCTACGTATATATAAACTTGTCCCAAATTATGTAATAAGTAAGTTTCTAACCAGAATATTGGTCAACACTATTTATTTCTTGTGTCTCAGCTCCACCTTCTGGTTTTAATTTCAGAAAGAACCAAGTTATGTGGTGATTCTTTTCCTTTTGGTTGTAGGCCAGAGGCCATTGGTTAATAACCCGCATGCTGAACAGGGATAACACATATAGTTTTTTTTTTTTTGGCTTGTACTTTATTTCAAACACATTTGAACTAACATTTAAAAATTTAAAAATTTCAATAAAATTAGATTGTGGTGTTGGTTGCACAGTTATGTGAATATACTATGTGCCTATAATTTTAGTGGGTAATTGCATGGTATATGTTAATAAAATTATTAAAAATCTATATTTCTGGCTTTATGAAAAATGAAAACTATCTGGTGACACTGGGTGTATGTTTTCACAGAGTGCTTTCAGTGGGAGCTGAGCAGCTGCTGCTTTTGGGTACAGCATGAATTCCCCTGACCTGGTCCAACTATATACTCCCAGTCCAACAAAAATACTTGAATTTAGGATTCTCTACAGTGGCCAGTGATTTTCATTTCAAAGCAGTTTTGCTATGATCCTTGTAGGTAAATGGGGAGAGAGACTGAGATACCAAAAACTTCATGTAAGATAGAGTCCTTAGGAAAGATCAAGCTCATCTGTACCAAGTTCTCCCATTAAGAATATTTCTTGTAATACACAAAATAGTGGAAGAGGCAGTGGTTTTTCTCCTTGATTTTTTGCCTGACTTCTCTGCCCATAACTAACCACTCAACAGAATGCTGTTCATTCAGCAGAACAATTCATACTGAATCATTGAATCACAAATCATGGTGGGCCTTGTGAAATCTCACAAACTGATTCACCTCTTTAGGGGAGGACTTACTAAACAGTGTCCCTCAGAACTTTAGAATCTCGAGAGAAGAAACAAAGTTTCTGTGGTTAAATATTTTGGGGAAATGGTGGGTACAGTATTTACTGTCTATATTAGCCATGCATATTAGCATATTAATAAGCTGCAGAAGACTTACAGAAAAGGCTGGTTTTTGTTATTGTCCAAATATAATTGATATGGAAAATTTACCCATGAAGCATAGCCCTAATTTTTCAGGTTACATATCTAGTGATCTCATGGATCATGCTTTGGCATCCATTGCCAGAGAATGTTGTTTGGACATTAATTAACTACTGTATGACATTTTAGCCATCAACTGATAATATCCATTAGAGGACAGATTGGGTATACTGGAAGGGTGGGTTATTGAGAGATAAAAGCTCACCATTGTTTATGAAACTTTTAAAAGTTGTAATTACAGAGAAAGAAAAATTCTCCTTGAAGTAGGATTTTTAAGTCACTGGGTAAAATGTAAAACTCAAGGTGCACTATAAATCCAGCAGGGGATATGATCATTTCTCAAGCACTTATCATGGTGGTCAGATCCTTTCTTTTGGTTCTTTGAAGATAGAGAATGTATCTTCTCTCTTTTTAGTACTTCTATAAATGACAAAAGTTTAGGTTTTATGTATAGTAACATTCAAGGAAAGTGTTTCTTTGGGCAATCTAGTTTGAACTTGTCAATTCGAGTGGAGAGGTAGGAAAAAGAAAAGATATAAGAGAGAAATATCCCTTAAGACACTTTTAGTGTAACTATTTCCTATAGATATATATTCTAATAACTATTTAGGTAGTAATAAAATAATTATCTTCCTCTGAGGAAAATTTAGGAAATCATAAAGAAGGAAGTTGTAACCACATATTAACACTTGGATGCATCTCCTTCTTAATATATATTGACCATAATGTAAAACAAGTTTTGGCTCAGCTTTTGTCATTAAATATTATGTTGTGAACAGTTTTCCCTGCCAATAAAAATTCTTCATAAATATTTTTTAATGGTTATCTAGTAGGACCTCTGTAAGTTGATTCAATGGACTATAACAAACTGGTCAGCATACGGAGGTGGTCAACATAAGGAGCTCGACCTACTATACTGATATATACGGTGTGTGTCTGGTCTATGCAAATTAGGTCAACTTGAGGTGGTCGATGTAGGGAGGTGGTCAACTACATGGAGGTTCTATTGTATTATATTACAGTTTTTAGATCTATTGGCACTGAATTTTTTAAACTGTCATTTAGATTATGAAATTGAAATGTGCATGTGTTTCTGGCAAGATCGTACTAATGATCCTCTGTGTCCCCTGCCATGAATCAAAGTCATGTTCTGATAGATCAGATGAGAATGTATGGCTGCAGAGAGGCAAATGACCTGGTTGGGTTCCTAGCAGACCTGGAGTGGAGCTGAAAACACACTTGGTACCTCTTGTTCTGTGTCTGACATTCAGTTCAGTGCTCCCACCTCCAACCTCTGCTGCTCACCCCTTGCCCAGACCTCCCAGGAAGATTTCTGTACAGGTTGCCATTTGGGGGCTATTGATCTAACTGGTAATTCAGCTTGCAGCAAAGGGAGCATAAGTGAGAAAATTGCTGTCAAAATGGAGCATGTCCCTGGAGTGTTGCTTTCTCTGCTTTGCGCCCTCAGAGACTTGGTGGAGGGCATAGGCTGACAGGTTATGCTGTTGGCCTCTCTCAGCGAGAAAATGGAAAGGGAAAAAAATGGCCCTGGGACAATTACCACTCTTAATTGCTGTGAAATGGACAAAATGCTTTTCACAGCCTTTTCACAGAGTGATCAACAACTGAAAACCATCCACTTAGTGTATAAATGAAACCAAGGGAGATGGACATCCCCGTTTCTCAGATAATCAGCACAGATTGCTTTCAAGAGGGTTAAGGAAACCACCTGGCAATGGAACGGAACAAGAAAGTCCCCGCTGACCTGCAGTGAGAGTGAACAATGCCTGCTGTAATGACATAACTCTCTTTCCTTCCAGGTTTATTATCCTGTATCTTCACTTCTTTCGAACCAATTATGACCAGGCAAGATGTAGTCTGGGAGGCCAAAAGAACACAGGTCAGTAAGTTACTTGGTTTAATATTTTCTGTATCTATTGCTTTTTTTTGTTTTTAGTTTCCTTTTAGGAGGAAACCCATATAAATCGTCTCATATAATTATACAAGCTTCTGTTTTATACTGGCAGATTTGTGTCTTCATTAGAGTTTTTGAGTATTGAACCATTTCTTCCATTGATTAAAATGATAAATTTATAATTTTTGAAATTCCATATTCTTTGAGAGAAAAAAATGTGGTTTTGACTATAATAAAATTCATATTAAAGCGCATTGTGGAAACTATTTGCATTGAGTTATCAGGTGAAAGCCACCGGAAAACCAGGCTGGGCCTCCTGGAAGCCTCTTTGGGTTGTTCTAAGTCCAGCAGTGAGCACTTGGCTGAGATGTTGATTAGCTGTTGTGGAAAGTTATCTCTTTCATAAACATGTCCAAATATTATGTGGCAATTATAAACAGAACAAAATAAAAATCATAATAAAAAAGAGGGCTCTTTTGAAGGCTGCCAGTAGGAATTTACTATTTTTCCTAGAGAAACAATACCTTTAGGTCTTTGCACGACTTAGTTTCTGCCACACACATCATCCTTGATGGTTTGAGATGCTCTTCCAATTGCCTGGCACAGGTGTCAATGCGTTGGCAGGTTTAAGAGCCTAATAGAGCCGTTTCTCTGTCCCTTGTGAAGGCTTGCTACAATGAGAAAATAACGAGTCTTCTTCATTCCTGTCATCATACATCATCATCATCATTAGTTATCATCACTAAGGATAATTCTTGAAATCATAATTCTTATACAGAATTTAAAGCTTTAAACTTTTATTTATGCCTTAATGAGGGACCCAGAAGCATAATAGAATGTCTTCAGAAGAGAATAGGACTTTCTGTTGCTGCTGTTGTTGTTACTAGAAAAAAAAATGCTGAGGTAAGATTACTGCATTAGAAATAAAACTGGTTCATGCCTTACAGGGGAATACAGCTGTAATTGTTGGAGTTTTTCACCTTACTAGATAGAAAATAATCATACTGTATTAGTTTCCTAGAGCAAATTACCACATACTTGTTGGCTTACAACTATACAAATGTATTATTTTATAGTTTTTGAGATTAGAAGTCTGAAACAGCATGTTGACAGGGATAAGATTCCCCTGAAAGCTCCAGAGGAAAATCCTTCCTTGTCTCACCCCAGCTTCTGGCGCTCCGCTCACCCCGTGGTGTTCCTGGGCTTGTAGCTGCACCTCTCCAGTCTCTGCCTCTTTGTTCACGTGGCCTCCATCCCTCTCTGTCTTTTCCTCTTTGTGTAGATACGCCAGTTGTTGTATTTACTTCCCACTCTAAGTCCAGGATGACTTTTTCTCAAGTTCCTAATTACATTTACAAATAAATTCACATTTTGAGGTTTTGGGTGAATGTAGACTTTTTCGGGTGCTAGTATTCAACTTGCTAAACAATACCTTAGTGGTTTCTAGAGTTATAAAATGCTTGTGTGATCAGGGAAGCAAATGCACTGACTGAATTGCTTAAAAATGATCCTAGCATGATTGTAGAAGATCATACAAGTATGATTATGCTTTTATTTTTACCTCAATGCTTTCCCAGGGCCAGTGTGATGCATGATTTTGTTTACATACGATTTCATTTAATCTGCATTGTGTGAACAAATATGTCTTGTTCTCTGTATGTTTACAGATGACACTTGAGGCTCAGAGAAGTCAAGTAACTTGCTTAAAGACACACTGCTAATAAATGGCAGTTTGTATTTGAACAAACCCCAACGCCTCTTGCTTGTTTTTCTGCTTGTTCCTTCTTCAAGTCAGGTTAAATGAAAGTCTCTCTCTTCTATTGTTATTTCAAGGTCTAACTGCCTGTGAGGGAAGATGAATATAACTTATCAGTGACTCCCTCTGAAGTGTGACATTAATTCTCAGCCAATCCTTCATTGGAAGAAGAATATTATAGTTCATGACTCTTTGAAGATGTTTTCTCTGAATTGAGGCAGCCCCAAAGACACCCAAAATTGGATTGCTTTTTCCTTTGACTGCTGTCAAAGCAAATACACTGATAATGCTGACCTTATACAGTATTTTGAAAGATTTTCGAATACCTACTATTTGTTCAAGCCACATTTAAGAAAGGGAAAGCCATGCATGTAATTTCATTCATGTAATGCATGCTGGTTTGTTAGGTGAATACATATTTCAGTAGGTATTTTAATTTAAAATGTGTATTATTTTTAGAATGTGATTACTGTCAATAGGTATCCATGAGGAACTGAGGAATAAATAGGAGGCATTCAGGTAAGCAGGTGCCGAATGTGTGAAGGGCTCATCCAATGAGATGGAATGGCACTGAAGAGGCCTCTAGGGAAAGAAATATCATGATGTGTCACAGTACTAAGAGAGGTTCAGTTTGGTTACAGTGAAGTGTGAGAGTGGGCTAGGGTGGAATGGAGGTGGGAAAATGGCAATATGGCAGAGTGATTTTATAACATTTGTATCCCTAAGCACTTCTTCCTTGAAGGACTCATTTCACATCATATCCAGTATCCATATTAAATTATTTATAGATTAGTTCATAAGAACTGTATTAAGTAGCAATCAACTAGCTGACAAAAAAATGTTTTGTGAAAATTTCAGCAAACATTTGCCAAGTTTGATATTGATCCTATTTTCTTTTATGTATTAAAGCCAACTTCTTTATTCTGCTTTTTAACATTTCTGTAGGTACTTGAGAAACTCAAGGATTCTAAGTATCATGTCTGTTGGATCCATAGGACTAGATGGCCCCATACCCACTGATCAAGGGCTAGAAGAGGAAAAGTCTTGCAGTGACATTAAAGCATCAATGTTTTATCCAAGGGCAATGAGAAATCACAACAAAATTAAACAGGGGAGGGACATGATCAGAATTGCACTTTAGAAACAGTATCCTGGCTGTGATTGATAGAAGGGAATTAAGGGGAGAACATTAGGGTGGGAGTTGGGAATGGAGGGGTTAGAGTCTCCTGTAAATATCCAGGGTAAGATGGACTGGACCCCGGACTGGTATGAAGTTATGACCAAAGTAGAATTGTGACCCTGAAGGATAATGGTAAGATGAGGAACTAACAATTCTGCCTGCAAGGACACACTTTTCTTTACTCCTTGAAAAATCTTAACATATGACCCTTTTCTGGAGCTCTTCATTAGACCTAGTAGAGCTAGTAAGTTATACTTTATGTCAGAATGAGATAATTATAAAATGGAATTATTTGCTCTTGTTTGGCAAATGAACCTACTGGCTAATTTGAACATGTCTCTAGGCAGACTATTACTTTTAGGGCTTCAGGTGAGTTGGCCCAGGGGAGAACCAGATAAAATGTTCACTGTCTTTCTGGAATTATATTTGTTTGCCGAAGAAGTCTCTCTCTACCCCCCCCCCCCGCCCCTTTTTGAGTCTCACTCTGTTGCCCTGGGTAGAGTACTCTGGTGTTATAGCTCATAGCAACTTCAAACTCCTGGGCCCAAGCGTTCCTTTTGCCTCAGCCTCCCCAGTTGCTGGGACTATAGGCCCCTGCCATAAAGCCTTGCTAGTTTTTCTATTTTCAGTAGAGATGGGTCTGCCTCTTACGTGGGCTGGTCTAGAACTTCTGAGCTCAAGCAGTCCACTTGCTTAAGCTGCCCAAAGTGCTAGGATTACAGGCACTTGTGACGAGCTACCATACCTGGCTAGAAGTCTCTTTTCATTTTTTTCTATTGTAAAATCTAACATAACAGGTAATGTCTGCCCTCCCTTTGCTGATGTAATTTAATACATCACTTCCAAGAACAAGTCCCAGGCAACATGGTTGCTGTGGGTAGATTTCTCTGCCATGACAGAACTCCTGGCTCATTCATGTGACTGGGCAAAGAATTTATCATGGTAGTAGTCCCAACAAACTTCTATTTATGTCAAATTTACCTTAAGGTTAAAAGCCAAAGAAAAGCTTGTATGCCTTACTTTTTACTTTGTGTAAATGGGTGTCAATTACACATGTTGTTTACATTTTTATTTCCAGGTTCTCAAGGAATGACAACTTTTGGCATGTGGATAATTATTTAAGTGCCAAGATTCTGAGGAAATCATTAAGAAAAACTTATTTCAAGACATGTTTTTTGAGAATATAGCCCTATGTTGGAAGTTATATTTGCTGAAACAGTTTCAGAACTTATTCTCTGCCCTATTGTAAGGTCTGGCCTCTTGGCAGACTGTTGTCCTGGTTCTTTGGCTCCTTGCTTGGAAGAATCACAAGCAAGGCCAGTGCATGGAGTGATCGCAGACAGGAAATTCCACACAAACTTCTTTCATTGCAGAAAAGAAGGACGTTGCACAAATCGAAGATATGCCCCAGAGAGAGGAATAGGTCAGTCTCTAGGAGTGGAGAAAGACATTAAGATTGTTCAGAACACCCAGGTGGTTTCCTTTTATTGGCTTGGTCCAGGAAGAGCTTGCGGGAGGTGTGGGATATTACCCAATGATCACTGTACATGATAGGCAGGTTCTGCATTTTCCTCCAGTCCCTTCCTCTGATTGGTCCCTGGCTTCTCTGCCCCTAAATACTGCACTCTGGGCCCTGTACCTGCCACCTGACGATTTGGTCCCTGCCTGACACTAGCAATGACTATAATTTAAGGGGAAAAGATAGGAAATTGGACATAAAGAAATTTAACAAATATTTAACACTGAATAATTTTTTGAGACATGTTTCTTTACTAGAAGTAGAGGTCTATTTGTTAGCATCTATTTATTACAACACCTTGAATATGAGTTACTGAAATAGCAAATTTTTTGTTACTCTTTACTCAGGTATATTTGATTTTTAGAAGTTATAGGAAGTGGGAAGTATTACTTTGTGTGTGTATAATTCCACCGGCCCCCCAAAAGTACACAGTTTTTTGTGCTTAGTATACACAGTCAACTCAACTCTCCGTGTAACCTTAAGATGAATGTCACCCAGAGCATTTCAAATGGCTGCTCTATGAACTTCAGTTTTGCCATTTATTAAGCAGGAAGAAATTATCTTAATGTTCCTTTTCAACTATGTGCTTTAACACATAACTCCTATGATCCTATTAGACATTATACAAGCAAACAAAAGAAATGCTCTTATGTACTACTTAATAAGGCAGGAAAATATCCTTGACATTTAAGAGAACATTTAAATAACACTGGCTAAAATAACTCAGGTCTTCACCAATATGTTTAGTATTTTATTAACTAGAAAATTCAAATAAGCAATTCGATAAATTGATATATTCATTGAATTAATTTGTCATCCAATCAATTCTTTCTAGACTTTCTTTGTATGTTAAATAACTCATGTAAGTCAGAAAATCAGAATTTGTCAGCCATAACTTCTTTTTTTTTTTTTTTTTAGTAATTTTATTGAATCATAATTATGTACATTGGTGCAATCACAGGGCACGATTCATATACATTCAGAAATATTTTGATCATACTGTTACAGATATCCTTCATGGCATTTCCTTGATCACTATA
>CAUYON010037653.1:0-76674 GCA_963573935.1 Arctocebus calabarensis | reverse complement strand
AGAGTCTCACTTTATCGCCCTGGGTAGAGTGCCGTGGCGTCACACTGCTCACAGCAACCTCCAGTTCTTGGGCTTAAGCGATTCTCTTGCCTCAGCCTCCCTAGTAGCTGGGACTACAGGCGCCCGCCACAGCGCCCGGCTGTTTTTGTTTGTTTGTTTTGCAGTTCGGCCAAGGCCGGGCTTGAACCCGCCACCTTCGGTATATGGGGCCGGCGCCCTGCTCGCTGAGCCACAGGAATTCTTATCAATGAAAATTAAACAGAAAAAAAAAGTGAATGAGAGAACAGAAAAGTCCAGGGAAGAGGAAACTCCAGTTAGCTACTACGCACAGCAGCACTGGGAAGCCGGCACCCTGTGCAATCCTTCTCATTTTAATACTACGGTTTTGGATGATAATGACACGCAGTTTCCAAATCACTTCCGCTCCTCCCCATTGAGCCCTCACACCTACTTCAAAAGATGGGAAGGGCACTTCTTGAGTGTCCTTATACCCATTGGGTAGATGAGTAAATCCCTGAGCACCCAAACCTCACTTTGGCTAAGAGAGTTACCCAGAGCCATTCAGCAGAGCAGGAGTCAAGTGAGAAGGCTGTGCCTGAGTCTCAGTCAGGGACCTTCCATTGCCCCTCCCTCGCCAACCCTCCAGGCTTTAAGACCCAGCCTGTGAGCTGGGTCCCTCCAGACCCACACGGAGCTGTCCGCACTGCTGTCCCCACTGCTGTCCCCAATCTTCCCTGGAATAAAGCATGCTTATTTGGGGGGATGGTGAGTTGGATTTGAAGGTCAGCCTGGGGACAGGGCTTAAAAGCTCTGTCTGCGGTCAGAGTTAAGAGTTAGTTTGAAGCTAGAATAGGGTCACTCTAGTCAGGGTTAAGGGACTGGCTTGTGAGGGGAGTGACACTCCTCAGCTCACCATCGCCCCCTGTGGGGGAATTAGATTTCTGCCTGGCCTGGCCCACACAGCTTTCTCAGCTCACTCTCCCCAGCCCCTCTGGACTTGGGGAAGGGAGGGGAGACCTCACCCATAGCAGAGGTTTCCTGCATTTGTTTCTCAGGCCCATTTGCATCTGGCGCACCTTGGGCTCACCTAGGAGGATTTGCCAGGAACATTTCATAAGCTGCCTGTCTGGGTTGAAGCCCATTGACAGCAGATCAACTTTGGGACAAGATCTGTCCATTCCCCTGCCCATTGCTACAGACTTAATTATAGAGCCCAGCCACAGAAAGTGGCCAACTTCCGCCCCCACATGGGACAGAGAAGGGGGGCCAGTTTGTGTTTCACTAAGAGGTATCAGTGAGAGAAATCAAGGAGTGTTTCCCAATAGCACAGTCTGGGAGTGTGATCAGTCTCAGAGGGAACTGTGACCTTGGTAGTTCCACTTTCTCAGATGCCTCCCAATCCCCTTTCTGTGTTCCTCCCTGACTCTTTGCTTCAGCCTGACACCTTCATTTCCCCTGAACAGGAAGGTGTGAGTGTGCCAGCACTCTGGGAAAGACATCTCATGCCAAAGAGATGGCAGTCAGCTGGTGGGATCACTGGCACTGTGGCAGCCAGTGTGGAACCCAGAGCTGGCTGTGGGGTCTTCCTGGCGCAGAAGACCTGAAGCAAGGCCTGACCAAACTATGGCATAGTGCCTAACTCATCTTTAGAGTCTCAGCCTCTCACCCAAGGTTCCAAACAGCCTCCCCTTGAGCCATCTAGAGAAAGACAAGGGCAGAGGGCACTGCTGACTCTGTGGGCATGGACTGCACCCCACCCGCCTCACCCCACGCCCAATCACTGGCCTCAGAATAATCTACCAAGTGTATGCCTGTGCACCCAGCTTACCTGGCCCTGGAGGGGGCCCTCCCCGCCTCTCTCCCCCGGAGCTGGGCAGCAGCTTCCCACCTCTTCTCTATTGGTACTGCAGCACTTCAAGCATCATTCCTTACCTCAGTGCCACCTTCCTGCAACAGCATGTCTAAAGCAGGGCTCATCAGCCCAGTATGTGGGATTAGGCCCACCGCCAAATCCAACCCACTGCCTCTTTCCCTCTTTCCCACAAACGAACATTTGCAATCAGTGCGATGATGGAGACCACTAACTTTAAACCCCAACTAAGCAAAACGGTATATCCTCCCTTCCTCCCCAAATTCCATTCTTCACATTAGTAGACCTATATTATTTTTTTAATGTACTTTATCATTGTATTTTAAGTTTCATCACTAAAAAACGTATGGAAATATGTTTTCTCTCTTGTTATATATGTGCCTATAATGTTCTCAGCTTTTCCTTTTCATTCCAAATATTTACCATATGGCCTTGTACAGGAAAAGCTTGCCAATGGCTGGTCAAGTCTCATAACCACCACTTTATCACCAACCCAACCAGACTTCCTGGGTTCAAATCCTAGTCTTTCCATTTACCATTTTGAGGAAGTCATTTATATTCTTTATGCCTCAGTTTCCTCATCTGTGAAATAGGGATAATAATACCAAAACAATAACTCAGTAAGTTATAAGAATTGAATGAATTAGTATTTATAAGCATTTAAAACAATGTCTGCCATATAATAAGCCTATATACATGTTTGATAAATAAATAAAACCTCTTACAGCCCAGTGCAACCTTCAGCACTCTAGTAAAGTCCAATGAGAGTAGTGGTGACTCTAGTCCTGAGTTCCCTCTGCTGTTTCCTGTAAACTCCTTGAGGGCAGTAATAATGTCTTCTCTTCCCTATTTCTCAGATGATTGCACAGCTGAATGTAAAGTAACTACACACACATAAACAAAGGAAGAAAAAAGAAGTGATTTTCTACAACTAGAATAAAGAAGAACTTTCTTAAAAGTCAATGGAACAGTTGTGAAGGAAAATATTTTCAATTTGAGTGCTTAGGCTATAAGTCTTCTCTATGTCAAAAAAAAAGCAGAAGATAAAATCAAATAAGAAATTGGAAACAATATTTGAAACAAACTGGTCAGTAAAGAAAGTTAAATGTCCTTAATATGCAAGAAGTTCTTACAAATCAATATGAAAAAACTGTAGGATTAAAATTAAAAAATGGTAAAAGGGTTAAATAGAAAATGTGAAATTATAAATGGTTAACAAAAAAAGTAAAAGTAAAAATGTCTATACATATAATCATTAATGATATGCAAATTCTAAAATGACAATTTTACACAGGAAATTAATAGTTTTTAAAGTACGAGTATGTAGACAAGGGGAAAAGAAAATGACTACCGGTGGTGGAAGCATAAATTGCTTATCTCAGTAAAACTGGCAATATGAACCAAAGATCTTTTTAAAAGTCTTACCTTTAACCCAGTACCCTGACTTCTGGGTGTTCATTCAAGGAAATCATCAGATAGGTGGATAAACAACTTACATCTCCACCAGTAGGCGTTTGGTTAAATAAATTATGGTCTACCCATAAGACAGTAGACGATGCAATAATTTTAAATGATGCTTACAAAGAGTGTTTCATGGCATAAGATATAAAATCGTACAAATAGTTTGAATACATTTTTTTTGTTGTTGTGTGTTTTAGTGTGTAGAAAAGAGACTGGAAGGAAATATGCATGACTCCCCACCTTTCCAAGACAGGATAAAGGAGCTGAGCGTGCACATGGAGACTGTTAACGTCTCGAGCATGTACTCTATCTTTACATGTGGGGGACTGTTAATGTCTCGAGCATGTACCTCTGTCTTTGCATGTGGGTCTCTGTGCATCAGTTATATCTGTGGTCTCTGTGGTTATGGGAAAGAATGTCTTCATTTGTAGACATGGGGTGTGAAAACACATGCAGGGGATGCTCTCAGTATGTGTACTTATGTCTCATATGCAAGTCTTTGCATTCTAGCAAAGCAATTAGCAAGTGATATGGACACGTCTTAGCTTGTGCACCTTGACCATAAGGGGTCCAATAGCCACATGCCTATAAAAAATGTCTAGAGCACTTGACCTCCAACCTGAGCCTCAACCCACCCTGACCCAGTCTGAGCATTGCCCATGTGTAGGGCCTGCAGAAAGAAGCCTCCTACTTTCCCCAGTTTGGGGGGAGCCTGAACTCCTTCCACAGGCACATGAACTTAGTGGCATCCCTCCATCCCATGTCTCCCAGACCTCTCTGTTCTCATTCCCAGGATGGGCCATGCAGTGGGGTGATTTTCCATGAGGAGTGCCTGTGTAATTGCCATCTCCCCAGAGCCAAGCTGGCTCCACCTGCTGGCCTGGTTGACGATAAGTGCGCCCCACCTGCTGCCTCCACCCCAAGAGCAGGTGGGGGCAGGCTGCTGGGAATGTGCCAGGATCCTATCTGGAGCACCCAGCCCAGATCACAGGGTGTGGAACTCCCTGGACACCCCAGCACCTTCTGCAGAACCATGTGACCGAGGGTCAAACCCTATTCTCCGGCATCTGGCCTGTCTGTTCCTTATTCCAAGGGCCCACCCTACTCCAACCAGGTCATCTCTCCATCCCTCTGCCTCCTTGGCTGATGTCTTACTAGGCATGCATTTCTTGAGCACCTACTTGGTCTCCTGGGAGCTCCCTTCAGCTGCACTGGGTCTGAGTCACCAGCAACCCTCCTGCAAAATGAGTAAGGGACGGCTTAACCAGTAGAGAGGCAACAACCACAAAACCCAACCGCAGGAGTATAAACTCTCAAGAGGCAGGGGAGGGGATACAAGTGGCTGTTAGTGGGCTTTTCTATTAGTGGGGAAGAGAGAACTCAAATAGTCCATTGATAGCAGCTGTTGAATTCCTGCTGCATGCCGGCACATGCTAGATATGGGACACTAATGCCATATTTGCCTCCCTGGAACTTACAGTCTATTAGGAAGATGCTATTAATCAAAGAAAAGTAAAAATCCAGTGGCATTATGGGCTTTACACCAAAAGTCCATGGTCCCAGGAGAGGCCAAACAGGCAGTGTCTGCCCTGTTCCACACAGAGAGGCAGCCTACCGCCACCCCACACAGCAGGCCTGTGCGCTTGGGTTCCCAGCACTGCATTGGCATCGACGTTCAGGCTGTCAGAGCCTGATGTCAGCACAAGCCCCAAGCCACAGTTGTCTCTGGGCTGGGTGCTCCTCCCAGGTGGTAGGGTATTCATGGTACCCCTCACACCCTCAGCCCCCTTTGGCGCATCCAAGAGCTTCCACCTATCCCCAATGTGAGAGATAAAACGCGTGCACGTTCTAACTAACCAGCCTTGGGCAGAGGCAGGTGTGGAATGGGGGCTCCACAGAGAGCAGGGATGGCTTCTGGTGGAAGTAATGTCTCTGTGAGAGTTCAGAGCCCGCCAGGTATGGGACAGAGCATGGAGCAAGCACCCCAGGCAGAGGAAATGGTGAGCACCAAGGGCAGACAGGCACATGGCACAAATTAGCAAGCAGAGGTGGCCAGGATGGTACAGAGGAGCCTCGTGAGAAATGGGGAGTGGCATTGGAATCCGAGTTCTGCCTCTTACCCCTATCCTAAGGGGCACTAGGGAGACATTGAAGGACTTTAAGTAGAGACATTTAAGAATTGACATGATGAACTTTAGGACTGACCTCCCCTCTGATTACCGTGAGGAGAACCAGTGGGAGGCCACCAGAGAGCAGCAGGGAGACCTCACGGGCCCTGGCAACAGTCCAGCCCAAGGCCCGGATCAGAGAGGTGTTGAGGGGGCAGGAGTGCACGGTGCAGGGAACCATGAGTAGCAGTCACCAGGGTAGAGTGTGGGGAGTCAGGACACAGATGGAGACAAGACATGCACTCTAGTGGCTGAATCAGAGGGACAGACACCCCAAGGGGAGCTCAGCCCCAGAGCCTCCCATTCCAAGCCTAGGAGCAGGGATTGCAGGGGGAGCTCTAGGGGCCACCTGACCTGACCGGGGCTCCCTAACCTCTTGGAAATCCAAGGAGAGAATGTAGAGGGTTTGGGAACTGGATGGGGAGAAAATTACACTGTTACTTTCACCAACCTCTAACTGAATTTCTTTTCAAATATGCATGGAGGCAACAAACCACAAGAGTACACAGAAGTACTTAGAACTTTGTCACCAACATTTTCAAATCAGTACAATTGGAAAAGTTTCTCAAAATATCCAAAAATGCTTTTTGTGACACTGAAATTATAATAATTATTAGACCTGCTGCTGGATCTTACTGTTTAAGCACTAGTGAGAAACATGAAGCTGCATCACTGCCAAGCACCATCTATCCCCCCAGCCATTCTCATCAGGGAAGAAGAAGGCAGCTGGTCAACCCAGGAAAGCTAAGAATTTGGTGATCCTAATCAATTATTAAATTTTGTGTTCATTTTTTATTTAGTAGAAGTAGAAAGAAACAGGTTCTCAACTAGTATAAATTACAGACGTTTTTATGTTCAGAATGAGGAGTCAACAACTTGAAATAAATGTAATATATTCTCATTTACTTGAAATTGTCTTTATTTCACAATCCTCTCGATTTTTACAATGGGCCACGATTAGCCACATCTCCCAATTTATATGTCTTTCATTACTAAGGCTGATTTACAATATATTAAAAACTTTTTATCTTGATTTACTAGCAGCATTCCTAAAGTTCTTACTCTTCATTTTTCTAAACTGGACGTGTTTCTGAGTCATGCCAAAGACTTAAAACTTTATTTAACAAGACAAAATACTTCTCAGCAAACAGTGCCGCAAACAGTGCCATATGCACTGGGCATTGTTTGGTTGCTAGATTTTGGTTGATTGCAGCTCAGACTCTGGGGCCCAGGTGAGAGAGGAGGCAGGTAATCGTGTCATGTAACATATACATCCTTATTGGAGAAGTACACGAGATAGGTTGACACGTTTTTGGTTTTTTTAAATTCTACTCAAGGGCACTGTCTGCTTCAGTGGGAGTGCAGCTAATTTGCATTTTGCTAGTTATAGATGGGGTCGCAGGTAAAACCTGAGGTACGTGGCATCATATTTCCAGCTTAACTTATTTGTGCCTCTAAAGACTGACTACCTGACAGGTGCCTAGGCTGTTTTTCCTGAATTCGGTTTTTCCTCCCAAGGGGAAATGGGCTTCAAGAGCCAAGGCCTCCCTAAATGCTTCATAGTCTCCCTAAATCAGCCCTATACCCCCTACATTAGGAAGTCTTAGTCTTGCTGGAAGAATGCAAATTTTACCTAGCCGTTGGGGCATTGTAGAACATGGAGATCTATTACTGCGAACTCTCCAAACAGACACGATCCTGTCATAACATAGGTATGAAGTGGTCCAAGGTGTCTCTGCTCCCCCGCTGTCCCTTGAGGTTCTCAGGCCACCTTCCTCTCTTCTGCTTTCCCATCCTCTACCCCTACCCAGGGAAGAACTGTTTGCTTAAGGCATTTACAGTGATGGGTGCAGCAATGACCCCTGCAAGGAAATTTATCCATAATAAAGGGGATGTTCCTTAGTCCAAGAGGGTGAATCACCTCTTCTAGAATTCCAGGCACTGTAACACGCAATCAGGGCTTCTTTGGAGAGAAGACTTCTGCACACATCTTGAGTAATACACGGTCTACATGTCTGCAAGGCTGGCCTCCTCCCTGGCCCTGATCCTCCTTGGGAAGGTCTCTGGGCTTCCTAATACCCCATGGCCTCTATCGGTAGTGTAGACATCCTGGGAGCCACCCCATGCCCTGTGCCTTATTCCCTGAGAGGGCATGATCCAGGAAGTCTCGAGCTTTCCTTCTGAAGCACACGCCATGCTGGGGAAGGAGAGCTGGCTGGAGCGGAGCAACCAGAGGAGTTAGCACAGGAGGCTTCTACGGGGAAGAGGCAGCAGCCCTGAGCCTCTCACTGACACTCCCCAGAACATTCTACCGGCACATTTAGAAAATTTTATAATCCCACCCTCCCACACACACACACACACACACACACACACACACACACACACACACACACTTTCTATTCCTACCCCTGAATTCAAGTTCTTTCCATTTTCTGGCTATTTCCCTGCTCAGATGCCTTCTACTCAATTTGCTTTTCTCGTATTCCTCTGATGGCTTCCATGGGGCTGCTGCTAAGCATGAGGCCCACCCGACCCTTCTCCGTGGCTGCCCCCAGACGCTGCTGTGCAGTCATCCTGAGGTGGTTCTTCAGTGCCCCAGTCTCCTCCTCCTCCTCCTCCCATCATCCATCCTCAGAATAGGGAATCAACAGACTTCTCCAAAGTCACCACTTCCTTCCCTGGAGCAGAGTTGGAAAACAGCATCCAAGTATGGGGACAGTAGTGACTGTAAGAGGGAGAGCTCCTGGTGAAGCACATGGCTTCCCCTTTCACCAGCAGGCACCCTTCAACCTCTCCCCTCTCTCAGCGTCAGCCTTCTCATTCATAAAATAGGAGTACCTGTATTTGAAAGTGGTTTGCAAACCTCAAAATACTGAATAACTGAATGGAGATCATTACTCAGAAATTGCTGGCTCGATAGATAGATAGACTCGTGAGTGAATTCCAGGCCAGGGCAGGGATTTGGGGCAGGTGTGGGTGGTTGCCTGCCTTACATGTGCACAGAACAGGAGTTCCTTATCCCCCTCTCCAATCCAGGAATTTGCCAAACAGGCAGTTCTCACCTGGAAAGAAAGTGATTCAGGCCTCCAGGAAAACTGGAATGAATCAGGGAGGCAGGGACTGTGCCGGGGGGGTGAGCCCACCCAGGGACTGGGCCTCTCCCAGGAGGAAGAACGTGAGCTGGCCACCCCGCACTCACTGGGTAAGAGGGCAAGCCTGCCAAAATGTGCCCCTGGCCAGCCAATGGGACACAATAACAATCACCACCACACTCATTCCCGCATTCCAAACCTGTCAGGGCGCCTTGTCTATCTTGTGCTATCTTGTCATGCAAATCTCTGAACCCTACTCAGGGAGGCTTGGGCTCTGGCTGTGTATGCCGCTTGTCCTTGGCATGTCCCCAGGCAATCATGTGGGACTTGGTACCCTCCTCTGTTCAAGGACGTGGTGGGCCCAGCTGACCCCTACCCCTCCTCTTCCCTCTCATCCTGGAGTACAGGCAGCTGGGGAAAGGTCAGGGTCCCAGACCAGCCCGCTGCTCCCCAGCAGCGTGGTCTGGCCTCTCACTCTCCTTCTTCCCTCCACCCCTTCTGCCCCTCCACCAAGGGCCTGTCCGCACTGACGGTAGGGGGGCCCGCCCAGCCACTGGAGCTCTGCCCAGAATGCACAGTGGGCAGTTTAGACTCCATGTGCTCTCAACTGAGTGCTCAACATCCCCCCAAATACAACCAAAGGACCTCCAACACCTTGCGGTCTCAGTAAAAAGCAACTCCTTCCTTCTGGTTGTTCTGGCCAAAAATGTTGATCCCTTTCTTTGCCACCCCACATCCAGTCCAGCAGCAAATCTTCCAGGCCCAATGCCCCTGGACCATCACAGGACCCCACTCGCAGGTCCCTCAGCCCGCCCTACCCCCCTGTCCACCCCCCTGTCATCAGCATTACTGTTACAGTCAGAGGGGTCCTCAGCAAACATGTGGTCAGAGCAGGCCCCGTGGGCTCCAAGCCCTGCAGAGGCTGACTGTTGATCAGGGGAAAAGCCAAAGCCTCGCTGGTGCAGCCAGCCCCCTTCAACTCAGTTTTGGGAAAATAAAAAATAAAAACCAAAGGCCTATAGTGACCCATAGGGCTCTCCAGGATCTCCCCTCCTGGCTCCCTACTTTGCTTCCTTCAAGTCTGGCTGAAAGGGGGCCTTTCGCATCCACCTCAACTTATATTGCAACATCCTCCCCTCACAGGATCTCAATTTACGTTACTCTCCTTTGTTTTCCCGCATACCAATTATTACCTGCATACATGCTCTATAATTGACGTGTCTATTATGTTTACTATTTAGTGTCTTCTCCTCCCTCTAGAAAGTCTGCTTTGTTCACTGATTGATCCTCAACATCTGGCACATAGTATTCACTCAACAAATACCTGTGGAATGAATGGGCATCAGCTTTTAATGGTAAAGAAAATTTGGATAATTTGCCATTTCCTAATTATGTGACATAATCTCTTTGTGCCTTAGTTTCCTTATTTATAAAATTAAGCTAATAATAGTACTTGACTCATGGGGCAGTTTGTGTGGATTAACATGTGCTTAATAAACATTGACTATGACCATGATGCCATCGGCACAGCTTCACTGTGGGTCAGGGCCCATGGAGTGGGCCTGAGGAGGAGGAGAAGACACTAAATAGGTCCATCCCAAGTCAAGAGATGTCCAGGAAAGCTTCTCCCAGCTCTGTCCGGGAGCTAAAGAGGGCACCCCCATGCTGAGAAGCAGGACCTTGTTTCAAGGAAGGCTGATACACATGCTCAGTCACCCTTGAACGCTGAGTGTGTGCCAGGGAGGAACCAGGTCAGTCTGGGAGGCAGTGGCCAGAGGGCACGGGGCCTCAGACAGGGAGTGGGTCTCTGTCTGGGACCAGGCAACAATAAAAATAATAACAAAAAATAATCTGTAAGTTATCTTTATAATTTTATAAAGATATTTCTCTTCTACGTTCTGGAAGGAGTCTTCCCAGCCCTGGAGTCTAAGCACACTCTCCCAGTTCATTCTCCGAGAACAAGAGCAGTGCACAAGCCAGCCCTGGCCAGAGAAATCATAACAATTCACCTTTTGGCTCAGAGCAGGCTCAAAGAAGCCCCATGGGAACCAAGGTCCAGTCCCTCATAGAATCCATGTAACACCCAGATAAACAAATGGCAGCCCACAGGGGCAAGAGGACCTGCCCAGGGCCTGACTGCCGGAGAGACAGGGGGCTGGGGCCAGAGTCACGGCTTGAGATCCTCCACCCAGGCCGGTCTCCCTCCCCAGAAAGCCTCAGTTTGGGATGAGGCCCTGCCACTCCCTCTCTCCCCAACTGAAGACTGTGCCTACAATTTCTTTCCAGTCTTCAGGCCCAAGTTTCACTTTTCCAGGTCCTTGTGGTTACCTCCAACCAAGGGGAAAATATATAGGAAGTTTCCATGAGTTCCTCTGGATGGTCTGTGACCTTCCCTGCACCTTACTATTTGACTTATGATTTATAGTCTACCTTCTTCCAGAGAGGACATGAGAAAGCTTACGATAAAATGCGTGCACACAATGCTGCTACTGACAAAGATAATAAATATAAATTCAAGAGGCAGAAGATCCACATATGCTAAACATAGGGGTTGACACAGATAATGTGATTAAATTTATATCTGAGCTCCCAGCAGCCACGGTAAAAAGGGCATCTCTAGGGTGTACTGAACCATCTTTTCACTCTCCCGCCAGCACTTGGCAGCCATGAGACCCCTGAAGAATGCTTGAGGCTGATTGAAAAACAGGTGTCAGGCTCGAGTCATGCCCTACTCTGGGCAGTGACCCCACAGGCACCAGTATCCTTACACCCTGGGTCCTTTTCCAGAGGTCAGTGCTGGGACATGCCTAGGGGTGCCCACGCTTGCTCTTCTCTCCCCACTACAAGAAATGTGCCCTCGGCTCGTGAAGTCATGGCTGACTTTGGCATCTGTCCTATTGCCTTAATGAATCAGGCCTCACTAAGGAAAAAGCCCCAAGTGGCCAACAGGAGTGATTCAAAATTACTTAATTGATTCAATTAATTGAAAAGAGAGAAAAAGAAACCAAACCCTTCTGAGGGCAGGTTGGGTTTCTGCTTGAGCAATGAGAGCCCTGGAGACGTCCCCGGCATGGTGGCACTGGTTCAGGCGGGCCCCAACCTGGCCCCACCCTGGCCCCACCCTAAGGGCATGGGGTGGGGGACAGGCTGGACCCTGGAAGCCAGAGATGATAGCAAGGCCATGCACCCAGAGGATTGGCCCTTGTAGATGACTGGAACTTAGAGAGCCTGGCCCTGGCAGGCGTCAACCCAGGAAGCTTCCCGGAGTGGGCCTAACTGGGCCAGGCAGCTCGGGAAGGATGGACAGGTACAGGGAGGTGAGACCAGGGAGAAGCGGCTTTCTTCCAGCGAAGGGTGGAGAGAAGGTCTACGGAGAGGCTGGGATGAGCCTTCTAGGCTCAGAGTCCCTGAGAAGCCACAGGAGCCATGGTGGGTAGGGGAGGCCAACTTAGACACTGCCCTCTGTCCGGTGAGAAAAACCAGTCCTCAGCCTCACTGAGTTGCCCTGCCCTGTGGCCCCCTGGTATGGTTGGGACCCAGTACCCATGCCAACAGCATCTGCTGAGCACTTACGAGTGCCAGGCACTGCTCAGTGCTTCCCGGGGCATATCACATTTACTCCTCACAACTCTGGGAGCTGAGTAATGCTGCTGGCCCCATTTCACAGGTGAGGAAACTGATCTCAGAGGGATTAAGAAACTGACCCAAGGACACACAGCTAGTAAACAGAGGAACCAGGAATTGACTCCAAGTTTGCTCATCTTCGGCACCAAAGCTTTTCACTCGTACTCTCCTTGGAGACCCTCCTTGGGTGACTGAGACACAACTCATGCTCTTTGAGATCCCCAGTCTGATGGAAGAATTCTGTCCTTAAGAAACCTGGTGCAACTGGGGAGCCCTGTTGCTGCCCTTGGGAAGACCCTGAGCTAATGGCTAATGGCAGGAGTGGGGTTCCTTTTTATCTAGAAGTTGTAGCCAAGAAAGGCTGTAGAAAAGATGATCCCCGGGGCATCACTGAGAAGCTGGCTAAAGGGATAAAGCTGTCAGAATCCACTAGCATCCTCTCCTCTAAGACTCAGCCCCCTTCTCCATATAGACCACTTCTAGCAAGGGGGACCAGGCAGGCACTCTCCAGGGAGTCAGAGGCAGAGCACTCCAGCCTGGAGTAGGGGACAGACGGGTGGGAGATGAGCTGTGAGAGACGTCAGCTCAGAAACACTTGGGACACCTTGCATGTCTGGGAGATGGGTCCCTGCAACCAGGTCCTGAGGCTAGACTGAGACTGTCTGAGCCAATCAGTTCCTGGCAAGGGTCAGAGGTCAGTCAAAGGTCAGGGTCACACATGAGTCAGAGGCCAGCTTGAGGTCTTGGCTGGAGGTCAGGGTTAATGGTGCATGTGAGGCTGGGGTGGAATCATACAGTGATCCTTTTTATCATACAGTGATCCCACCCCATGGGGGCCCTTCAGGCTGAGAGGCCCCATGCACTTGGGTCTAGATCAAGAGACCACAGTGAATCACCTGGAGTCCTGTTGCCTGTGGTCACTTGTGAGGGAACGCGTGCAAGGGGAGGCCAGGAAGGCTCCAGGGGTAGGCAGGGGCCTGCACCCAGCCCTGCAGACTCCGCGCCCCTCATTCCTGCTAGCTGAGGTCATTACCTTGGCCCAGCCACCCTGGCCTGGGAGGGGAGGCAGAGACTCTGAGGCAGCTACCCTAGAGGACTTGTGAGTCATGATCCCTAGGACTGCGGTGTCTGGGCCCCGCAGAGGATCAGGGTACCCTAGCATGCTGCTCCCACCCCTAGAGCCGCATCTGTCAACAACAAGAGTCACTTCATGGCTAAGTCAAGCCTCAGCTATGGCCATCCACAGTTCTAATCAATATTTTAATCCATTGATGTGTTAGTCCCTGTTTTATAAATGAGGAAACTGAGGCACAAAGTGCTTAAATATAGGGCTCTCGTAATTTAAGTCCAGGCACCATTTTGAACCACAGTAGTCAGTCTTGCTGTTAACCATGATGTGATTTAAAAGCAAGATGATAGCCGTGGCGGATGGGAGGCTGAGGTAAGAGAATTGCCTAAGCCCAGGAGTTGGAGGTTGCTGTGAGCTGGTGACACCACAGCATGGAGAGCAATAAAGTGAGACTCTGTCTCTCCAAAAAAAAAGAAAAAAGCAAGATGAGTCTACCTGTCACCCCCCACACACTCGGGCAAGCCATGGCATTGCCGAAGGTCTTCCCACCACCACCCTCCTAGAAGCTTAAAGCAAGCATCTAAATATCTAGGGATGGAATTCCAGGCAGCAGTAAGCTGGGTCTTTGGAGCAGGCCGGGTGCCAGGCAGTGCTGGCATCATCTCCAATCTTCCCAATCCCTAAAATGCCACCATCTCTATTTATTCTTTTCCTATGGGGTGCCGAGGCCCTTCAGCATGCAGCCCACCGTGAGAGGGGTGCCCAAGAGGATATGCTGGCCTTCCAGGAAGGCAAGTTATAAAGCAACATGCTGGCTTGGCACCTGTGGCTCAACGGGCTGAGCTGACAGGTTCACATCCAGCCCAGACCTGCCAAACAACAATTTTATGGCTGCAACCAAAAAATGGCTGGGCACTGTGGTGGGCACCTATAGTCCCAGCTACTTGGGAGGCTGAGGCAGGAGACTTGCTTGAGCCCAGGAATTGGAGGTTGCTGTGAACTGTAATGCCACAGCACTCTCTCCGAGGTGACAGCTTGAGGCTCTGTCTCAAAAAAAAAAAGCAACACGCTTTGGCTTTAGTAACTGCACATTTATTAGATATTATTGGCATTCATGAATCTGGGGCTAAAATACAGGATTGCAAGGACAAGCATTCTGGAGGGCAGGGGAAGGGATAAACAGAGTCTGTTAAAGGGTTAAGGACCCCCAGGCATCACATTTGGACAGAAATTTGCCATTCTCAGGGACTTTCACAGTTACCTTCATTGGAGTCTCATAGAATGTGGCCAGGGCTAAGACTGCCAACATTTGTCACAGATGAGCAAACTGAGGCCCTCGTGGAATAAGTCCAGCAGAGGTATTGACGGCTTCCCAGAAGCGGATCTTTCACCCCACCCCCTTCTTTGTTGCTGGGAACCCTTAATTTTGTCCTAAAGTTCACCTTCCCTGGGGCTCAAGGAGAAAGTACCCCCTTCGGCCCTCATCTCTGTCAGCTGAGGCCAGTGGCTTGAGACCCTCTCAAACCCAATCTCCCTTTGATAGCAAATAGTGTGAGACATCCTCTTTACCATTCTAAAACAAAATAATAGATAATATAATTTCAAAGAAAAAAATCAAAAACCTCAACTCTTAGGCTCAAGTGATCCTCTTGCCTCAGCCTCCTGAGTAGCTGGGACTACAGACACTCCACACACACAACACCTCGCTAGGTTTGTTTTTTGTATTTTTAGTAAAGACAGGGTCTTGCTCTTGTTCAGGCTGGTCTCAAACTCCTGAACTTAGGCAATCCATCCACCTCAGCCTCCCAGAGTGCTAGGATTACAAGCATGAGACACCACACCAGGCGAAGGAAAGTAATTTCTAATAAGACAAACATGTTTCAGTGTGTAGATGGCCAAGCAGGACCACTCCAGAGGCTGCGCTATGACTGTGACCATGACCACAGTCAGTGTAGGACAAGCCCCTCCCACTGAGCACTGTGGTTGCTCACACCCCCTGGAGCTGTGCTGCCCAGGCCTTGGAACCTTCAGAAGTCGTGGGCAGCTCTCAGTCAAGTTCCAAAGAAAACCATGGAGTATTTTCCCTCAATTTACCTGACAAATATCAGGCAAGAATACTTCCATAAAATAGAAATTAGAACCTAGGCTTGGGTAATAAAAAGCAGATTTCTCACCTCCATAAATGAATGTCTGATATTAAAGGTCATGGAGGGGACAAACAATCTCATGCATTGTAGGACACTCAAACTCCACCCTCCCCCAGCCACCTCCAAATGTCACAGCATCCCCGGAGTCATGACAATCACAAAATCCCAGAGCTTTCCTCTGAGAGCCGGCGGTGTAGGCTGATGACAGGATCTCCCTGCCCCTACCTGCACATGTCACCCAAACTCGGTCAGTGGGACCTTGGGGGATTAGGGGAAAGTTTCCTCACATCAAGAGGAGAGGGAGGTGTGTCTCTTGTTTACCAGCTGTCATTTTATCATTAACCCCCCTGAGTGAGACACTGCCAGTGGCTGCGTGAGGCAGAGGACGGCTGGAATGCTCCCAGGCCCTTCTAGATCCATCGTGCTGGCATCGCCCCGAGTCAGGACTCTGCTATGTGAGAAGATCTCATTCAAGCTGCTTTGAGGTGGGCCCGCAGTCGCTTGTGGCCATGCGTGTCCTGATACAAGAAGTGACTTTTCCTGATCTCACAGCCATTCTGGAAATCAGAGCTCAGGTCTTCCTGCCACCACCGACCCGTCCTCTCTCCACCCAGTCCTAAGAGACAGAAGTAGCCGGGTGGAGTCACTGCTCAGGACACTTCCTGGAGAGGGGCCTCTGAGCGCGCCCAGTGGGCAGAGATGCTGAGGGAAGATCTCCTGGGGACAGAAGGGACAGATCCAGGAGCTCTACCTGACTGTCCCCTCCCCAGCTCCTCCTCTGACTCAAGAGTCACTGGGATTAGGAGCTGCATTCCTCCCTGGTGTCATCTTTTATGCTTTCAAGTGCTTTGTAGGCACCAATTAGGAGCCAAGCGCCCCACCCAAGGGTGCCTGCCTGCCAAGCAGCCGAGGCTCCTGAGTGTGATGCAGGGCAGGACCAAACTTCGCCTGCAGGGACATCACGGGCCTCCCAGCAGAAGCCCCCAGCACAGCCCCCACAGGTGAAAGGAGCAGGCTGAGACTGTGGGGAGATAGTCAAAGCCCACTGGGAAGACTCAGCAGGGGAGGAAACACAGAGGACACAGGCTCCAGGCCACACGCGGCCTGCAGACCTCAGAGCAGAGTCTAAGCCTTTTCCCAGGTACACAAGGAGCCACCTAAGACTTTAAACCCAGTATGATGCAGCCACCTCCTTTCCCATATGCCCAGTGACCCTTATCCCTGCAGCCCTCCCACTGCACAGAGATGCTGCAGCCTTGAGTTTGGTCCTCCCTGGGGACCAGAATCTTTTAGCCCTAACCCTAACCCTGCCTCTGTGGACATGGACAATGTCCCTGGTCCAAGCCTTCTGGCGCTTGGACATAGGAGAGGAAGCAAAAATTACACTGCTTTCTGTGTATCACTTGCAGCCCATCACTCCCATGCTCAAGAAGCTGCCATGGCTCCCTTGTGCCAAATGGGTCAAGTTCAAGTGGCTTCTTAACCTTTCTTATTTGTTTACAAACACAAACACTGAGGTCCCAGCAGGTTAACCTTATAGGACCTCAGACATTCCCACCTTCACACCATTGTTCATGCTGTTTCCCCAGCCTGGAATGGCTATCCCACTCGCTTCATCTACAAATCCCACCCTCGTCTCCACAGCTGCTTCTCCTCTCATGAACTTTCTAAGGATTTTCCAGCTCCCTCAGCCTTCAGGGACTCTTTGGTCCTCTAACCAGCAGGGAAGAATGTGCAGGGTCTGCACATTCAGTCCGTCTCTGTTATTACCTTGAGGGGTGACTTCCATCTTACATTGTTCTTCATCTTTCAGCAGGCGTGTTTTGCCACCCCACCTTCACTCTCTTGTGAGCTTTTGCAGCACGGAGACTTGTCTTACACACTCCCAGCACGGTGCTGGCACCTGGTAGGAGCGCAGAGAACATTCTGTGGTTTTGAATTGCCTGAGCTCCAAGAAGTGACTCAGTGATAAAATTTGCTATACAGAGATAATTGGTGGGGGGGAGGCTGAAGGAAGGCTCTACCCTCAAACTATTATCATCACCAATGGTATGTGTTGTGTTTCTTTCTTGCAAAGTAACTGGAAAGAGAATTTGCTCCTCTGGGCTGTGATGATGGCATCAACCCTGCAACCAAGAGATGCAAATGGAAAAAGAAAGAAGGAACAAATAGGGAAGGAAATTGGCAGAGATATGGCAGTGATAGACAGAAAACAAGGCTAGGCGAAGAGGAGGAAATACACAGGCAGAGACAGGCAGGGACCCAGAGAGACCAGCAGACTAAGAGGACAGGGAGGAACAGAAAAAGGCCAACAAAGCCCGGGAGGCAGGGGGCCATGGGGGGCGGAGGGCCGTGGTGGGCAGGTCCCTCCCCAGCTGCCTCATAGCCAGGCTGGGCTGTGCGTCCTCAGAGCTGCTCCTGAGACTCACACATGTCGGGGCACGAGGGCCAGGAGGAAGGGAGCCAAACTGGAAAGCAGCCGAACACCAGGCGGGCGTGCACCCAGCAAGGTGGCAGCGATGAGCAGAGGTTGCCCTGTCCTATGGCCCCAGCGTCACATGCACACACAAAGGCGCGCGCACACACACATGCTGACATAGCTACAGGACACGCCAGCACCCACTATCTGGGCTGGGCTGGATGAGGAGTTCTTCTCCAAGGTTTGACTCAGGTGCCTGCTGGGGACAGGGAAAGGGAGTGGCCCGACCGAGGACATGGCAGCTGGGGGGCGGGGGGAGTCAGGAACGAAAGGAAAGCTGGGATTAAAGTTTCAGTAACCTGCCTCGAAAGTGCCCAGGCATTGTGTGGGCCAGGATTCCTGGGCACTGAGTAAGACCGCCATCCCAGCAGGGATGAGGAGAGGAGAGGTACCGGCCACCAGATGGTGTGGGTTGGGCAGAGGGATCACAGCCTCCCCATCACCTCTCCACCACGCAGCCCCTTCCTCACAGCCCAGGCCCCCCTTGCCTGAGGGCTCACAGCCAGCTAGTTAAGAGTGGGTAAGGTGGTGGGTTAAGATTTAGGCAAGGCTGTGCCTGGGGGAGGTTTGGGAAAGATTCCTATGTGGTAAGAGGGAAAGAGGACACCGAGAAAGAAGGGAATAAAACAGGCAAGGGCGGAAGGGCTTTGAGAAGACTAGCTGGCTGAACTTTGCTATGCCTTCATGCACTTAGAAAATATTTATTGATGCAGTCAAAACAATGAGATCCAAGGAGAAAGCAGAATGTGCAGACAAACCCTAACCCTGACTGCAGACTGAACCCTAAACCTGGCCTCAGACTGAACTTTAACCTTGGCCAGAGACTCACCACTAAACCTGTCCTCAGAGTCACCCTAATCCCAAATACACACTTCAGCTACACTGAGCCTAATCTTGGCTACTGGCCACCTCAAAACCTTGTTTCTAACTCAAAAGGTACAGGAAAAGATCATGTCGATGTTTCTGGAGCACTCCTCACCACCACCACAAAGCATATAGCTAAAGGGCTGGGCAGAATATTTGGGTGCACATTGTCAATGGTTGCAAAGCCAACAAAAGCCCTTGTTTTCATTTTTCCCTAGTATGGCCCTAATTCCACAATTCAAGCCTTTCTCCCAGCCACACACACACCGTTTCCTTCCCCTGCCTGCCAGGCAAGTTTGCCTACTCTTCTCTGACTCTCAGGGCCTTTTCCAACCCCTGTCCTGGCTTCAGAGACCCTTGAGCCCAGTCTTCCCAGCCAAGTAAGCTTTTCCCCATATCCAATCCCAGCCAGAAGGCTCACTCTTTTATAAATTGCCATCCTAATGGGTGTGAGGATCTCATTGTGGTTTTAATCTGCATTTTCCTATAGATTAGTCATGTTGAATATCTCTTTTTGTGTTTATTGGCAATTTGTATATCTTCTTTGGAGAAATGTCTATTCAAGTTTTTTGCCCATTTTTTAATCAGGTTATTTGCTTTTTGCTGTGGAGCTATAAGAGGTCTGTATATATTCTAAATATTAATTCCTTATCAGATGTATGATTTGCAAATATTTTCTCTCATTCCATGACTTGCCTTTTCACTCTCTTGATAGTGTCCTTTGATGCATAAAAGTTTTTAATTTTGATATAATTCAATTTATTTATTTTTAACTTTGTTGCCTATGTTTTTGATGCCATTTGCAAAAAGCATGACCAATTTCAATATTGTTTAGCTTTTACCCTATTTTTTCTTCCAAGAGTTTCATAGCTTTAGCTCTTATGTTTGGTCTTTGAATCGTTGTTAATTCATTTGTGTAACAGCATAAGGTAAAGGTCCACCTTCATTCTTTCATGTGAGGAATCGAGGTTCCCCAGCACCATTTCTTAAAACCACTTTCCCCTTCTGTACAGACTTGGCACCCTTGTTGAAAACCACTTGGCTTATATATGCCCAGGGTTGTTTTTTTTTCCCCTCCTCTGGGCACTCTATCCTATTTTGTTGGTGCATATGTCTGTCATTATGCTACCAGGAGAACACTTTTTATTACTGTAGCTTTGTGGAAAGTTTTGGAATCAGCAAGCGTAAGACCTTCAACTTGTTCTTCTTTTTCAAGATTGTCTTAACTACTCAGTGTCCCTGAAGATTCTTTATAAATATTAGTATGGATATTTCTATTTCTGCAAGAAAATATCACTAGGATTTTGATGAGGACTGCATTGAATATGTGTATTGCTTTGGATAGTTTTTACATCTTTATCATATTTAGTCTTCCAATCCAGGGATAGGCATAGGATATTTTTTTAACTCTCAGTAAAAGATTGGATGAAGCAATGTTCTTTAACTTGCCCTTGAATTTACTTTGTCTATTAAGTTATTCACCTGAAAACCTCAAAACATCTTTATCAGTACTTCATATGCTATGCAATGAGGATTATAACTACTTTTTCTTCTTTTATTTATCAATAAAGAATACACAGTTTCTCCAAATCAATAGTTTCTATTTGGGATTGTTCATTTTATTAATAACTAGATCATTATGAAAGTTTTGAAATTCACAAAAATTAAGAAACATAAAAGCATAAAATGGAAACAAATAAAGTCTTCCCAGAAATACTGATCATCCCAGCAAGGCGAAAATTGCATGGATAAATTAGAAAGGACAGCATCTGTGTTTCCTGGAAGTGAAATAATGGACCACAACCCAGTCTGTCTTAAAATTTTCAAAATGACCCACATACTACCTTATCTACCTCTAGGTTAAAAAATCTAAGAGCAAACAGGAAAAAAAGAAACTTTTTCAAAATGAGAAACTAGACGAGGTGAAACAAACGTAAACAAATGTTAAGTGAAGATGTGCCACTGAGGGGAAATGTCAGTATGACCACTACAAAGAAATCAACCACAAAATTTAATATGGAAAAAAAAAAGCAAAGAGAAAAAAAAGAAGTATAAGGAAACAGAAAGATTTAACATGTTAATCATCAACATAGGTTTAAATAGGCTAAATTCACCTGTTAAATGAGGAATACAGTCAAATTAGACTTCAAAAAAATTATCTATGTGCTATTGTAAAATAACACATGCAGACATAAAGACAGAGAAAGGCTGAAAGTTAGTTAAAGGATGCAAAAAGATGTTGCAAGCAAAGACTTACAAAGGAAAGATAGATAGGAAGTGTTATCAATAAAAGAGAAAATAAACTTTAAGAAGAAAAGTATTACTAAGAATAAAAAAGAGTCATTGCCTAATGAGAAAATGCTTGACATATAGGGAAGAAACACCTATAAGTACAAATTTATTTACACCTATTAGAATAGGTGACAGATCCAGGGAGAAATGAACAAATCTACTATCATAGTGAGCAATTTCAACACAACTTATTTAATTACTTATCTCTGAGAGAGCATGCAAAGGAATAAAAATGAATAGGATTTGAATAACACCCTGAAGAAACTTGACTTAATGGATATTTCTAGAACTCAGCACTCCACAATCAGAAAATACATATACTTCCTAAACACATAAGAATGATTTGCAAAAACTGACTACACAATAGAACATAAAGTAAACTTTAACACAATTCAGAGAACTGCTATTATTTCAAACTACAGTCTCTGCTTAAAACGCAATTAAATTAGAATTTTTGCTGTTATAAAAATATGTAGAAACACATTTCTAATTAATGGTTCAAAAGAGAAATCATAATAGAAACTTAAAAAATGATCAGAACAGTAGGGTTTAGCTTCTAGCCAACATGGAGTAAACATGGATTTACTCTTTCACCTTATATAGTCCAAAAAAATAGAAAAACATATAAAACAATGTTTTTCAAACATTGGACAACAAACAGGACAGGACTTTAATAACTGAGAGACAGGAAACCAAATAAAGAGCTCTGTTATTCTTCCGGCTTACTGGCTTCTTATCAGAAGCTATCCAAGACACAGAGGGAAAATACTGTTAAATGAAAAAAAAAAAAAACTCAGCCTAGAATTTTCACTCAGACAAGTATTTTTTCCAAACTGAAAAAAAAAGATAAAGAACCTTTTTAGATAAAAGCTAAAAATGTATTGCCAACAGCCCTGCATTATGAAAAAAGTTTGAGGACAATCAGGAGGCTAAAGGAAAATGACACCAGGAAAATGGATCCCTGTAAACAAGAAAAACCACCATACAGGGTAAAAATCTCATTTGGATCACTCGAGAAGATAATATGTAGTACACTGTTTACGGTAGAAATAATAGCATGTAATGCAATGTGTGCACATATGGAGGAAATGTATGAAAAATAGCACACAGATTGGGGGAAGAAATGGAAGCCTACTCTTTTATGGTTTGTACAACTCTGTGTGGTTTGATATTTTAAATTAGACTATGATAAGTTAAAGATCTTTATTGTAAACTGTACACAAAACTAAAAAATTAAACAAAGACATATAATTACTATTATAAAGCCAATAGTGGAGATAAAACGAAATTATTTCTTCTAAAAAATTAGTCCAAAAGAAAGAAGGAAAGAAGGAAAATGGAACAAATAACAGATGAAGCAAAAAGAAAACAACTAGTAAGATGGTAGATTTAAGCTGAAAAAATAGTAAAATAATTCATTAAATATAAATTAAAGGACAAAGATTTCCAGCCTGAGTATGAGCAAGATCCTGTCTCTAAAATAATTGGGAGGCTGAGGCAAAAGCATCACTTGAGACGGAAAGTTTGCAGTGAGATATGACACCAGGGCACTCTACTAGGGGTGACAGAGTGAGACTGTGTCTCAAAAGAAAAAAAAAAGACAAAGGCTTTTATAGTAGTTTTTTTTTTTTAAAGTAAGATCAACTATATATTCTCTAGAAGAAACCCACTTTTACTATAAAGATACACAGAGACTAAATATAATATAATCAAAAAGATATATCATGCAAATGTTATTCTTTATTCTTGTCTTTTTTTTTTTTTTTTTTTTTAGAGTCTAACTTTATCGCCCTCGGTGGAGTGCCGTGGCATCACACAGCTCACAGCAACCTCCAACTCCTAGGCTTAGGTGATTCTCTTGCCTCAGCCTCGTGAGTAGCTTGGACTACAGACGCCCACCACAACACCCGGCTATTTTTCTGTTTTGCAATTCTGCTGAAGCTGGTTTTGAACCCGCTACCTTTGGTAAATGGGGCCGGCGCCCTACTCCATAAGCCACAGGTGCTGCCCACAAACGCAATTCTTTTAAAAAAGTGGAGAAGCTATATCTTTCTTTCTCTCTCTCTATTGGGACCTTTTTTGTGTTTCTTTTTTTAAATTTCAGAATATTAATTAAGGGGGTATAAATGTTTTTGTTTCAAGGATATCTTGTATAACACTTAAATCTGGGCTGTTAGTGTGCCCATCATCAGAATAGTGTTTATTATACACAATAGTAAGTTTTTAATCTCACATCCACCCTTGCACCCTCCCCATTGCTTGGTTTCTCATTTCCTTTATGTTGTTTTGTGCCTGTGTATAGCCATCTATTAGCTCCAACCTATTAGTGAGTAGATAAGAGTGTTTGTTTTACAATTCCTGAAATATTTCACTTAGGATAATGGCCTCCACCTCCCTCCACATTGCTGCCAATGACATTTTTGTTCCTTTTTTATGGTTGAGTAGTACTCCATGATAAATATATATGCACATTTTCCTTATCCACTCATGAATCAAAGGTCATGAGTTGATTCCCTATCTTTGCAATTGTGAATTATGCTGCAATAAACATTTAAGTGCAGATGTCTTTTCAATAAAAGGACTTCATTTCCTTTGGATAGATACCCAGTAGTGAGATTATTAGATTGAATGGTAGGTCTCCACTTATAATTTCTTTGAGGACTCTCTATACTGTTTTCCATAGAGGTTGTACTAATTTGCACTCCTGCTGACAGTGTATAAGCATTCCTTTTTCTCTGCACCCACACTAGTATCTATTGTTTTTGACTTAATATTGGCCATTCTGATAGGGATAAGTGGTATCTCATCATAGTTTTAATTTGCATTTTCCCGATGATTAGTGACGTTGAGCAATTTTTCATACGTTTGGTGGCCATTGTGTATCTTCTTTTGAGAAATTTCTGTTCCTCTCTTCTGCCCACTTTTTGATGGGTTTTTTGTTTGTCTGTTTGTCGTTGATTCATTTCAGTACTTTACAGCTTATGGGCATCAGTTCTTTGTCAGATGCATCACTTGCAAATATTTTCTCCCCTTCCGTAGGTTGTCTGTTCACTCTGTTGATTATTTCCTTTATTGTGCAGAAGTTTTTAATGTAATAAAGCCCACTTATATACTTTTGTTGTTGCTATATTTGCATTTGTGGTGTCAGTCATAAATTCTTTGCCTAGATCAATGCCTAAAAGAATTTTTCCACATTTTCTTCTATAATTATTATGGTTTCATGCTTTACATTTAAATCTTTAATCCTTCTTGAATTAATTTTTGTATATAGTCAGAGATAGGTGTCTTGTTTTATTCTTCTGCATGTGACTATCCAATTTTCCCAGCACCATTTATTTAATAGGGCTTCTTTTCTCCAGTGTATATTATCTGTAAAGATTAGTTGGTTGTAGGTAAATGGTTTTATCTTGGAGTTGAGAAAGGCTATTTCAATATCACATGTATTACTAGTAGATTATAAAACAATAAATATTACCAGGAATAAAGACAGAATAAAGAAGTAAATTTATCAAGAGGACATAACAATTCTAAATGTGTATGCAAATAAAAGCAGAGATTAAAAATATATGAAGTAAAAACAGAACTAAATACAGAAATAGATTTATGATAATAGCTGGAAATTTGAATACTTCTCTTCCAGTAATTGATAGAACAGGTAGACAGAAAATCAGTAAGAATACAAAACTGAACAACAATATCAACTAATTTGATATTAGTTGATAGTGTTGATTATTAACTTGACTTAATTGACATTTATAGATTATACCATCCAACTACAGCAAAAGACAAATTCTTTGCAAATGCATTTGGAACATCGACCAAGATAGACTACATTCTGGGCTGTAAAACATATCTGAATAAATTTAGGAGCCTTAAAATCATGCAAAGTTCACTTATCACAACAGAATTAAACTAGAAATCAGTGAAAGAAAATTATCTAGGAACATTCCAAATACTTGGAAACTAAACAATATATTCTAAATAACCTGTACTTTTAAGAATTCACAATTGAAATGAAAATTAAAGTGAAAGCACAATCAGCCCAAACGGGTGGATTATAGGTAGAGCAATGCTTTGAGGGAAAATTGTTGGTTTAAATGCTTATGTATTAGGAGGAAAAAATTGTAAAATTGTAAAGCAATAGTTTCAGCTTCCAACTTAAAAGACTAAAAAAAAAAAAAAAGAAAGAAAGAATGAAAATGCAACTTAAACCCAAAATAAAATAAGAGAAGGAAATGATAAAATAATAAGGAAATAATAAAGAGCAGAAATCAATTTTTAAAAAGGTAGCGGAAAAATAACAGCAAAAATCAATAAAACCAAAAACTAGTTCTTCAAAATACATGAAGTGAGAACTGACATGACAACCATGATATCTAAACATAATAAAGACTACATAAAGCTTGACTAATGTCTTTCAGGATATTCATAATATCAAACCTAAAAAAAAATCCTTTAAAATTTTGAAACCAGCAATGTTATCTCTAAAAAGAATGACACAGCATAACCAAATAGGGTTTATTCCAAGGATGTGAGGTTGGGTTAACATTCTAAAATCAATAAATTTAATTTAGCATATATAGAGGGCTGAAAAAATGCTTCCCCCCCCCCCAAAAAAAAAATCCATACCCTGATCCCCAGAACCTGTAAATTTATATCAATCTATTTTGGAAAACAGTCTTTGCAGGTGAGATTAAATTAAGGATTTTAAAAGGAGAGGATTTTTCTGGATTACCTGGGTAGGTCCTAAATGCCATTACAAGTGTTCTTCTAAGAGAAAGCAGAGGGAAATTACATGCAGGGCAGAGGAGGAGGTAATATGTGCACAGAGGCAGAGATTTTGCATGATATTGCCACAAGTCCAGGATGCCTGGAGCCCTCTTAGAGAACAAACATTCTGTCTTCTGCAGGGTTGGGAAGAGGCAGCCAGGCAGTGGCACAGATGTGGAGAAGGGACTAGAGATCTAAGAGCCACTTACACAGCTTTCAAAACCTTTCTTACGTTAGCCACACAGATTCCTTTGCTCACCTCCTTCCAATCCTATGGAAGTTCTTAAATTCTGGGGGTCTATTGAAGATTCTGTGGCACAATCCCAGGGAGTTCCCAGGTTTCTCAGATTTGTCTAGTAAATTAAGGAGCTATTGGCCTCCAGCTTACAGAATTGTGTTGCCTCCTTTTCTTTTCCCATACTCCCTTCATTCGTGGGTTCAAGGCTTTTAAATCAATCCCTCTACTATCGCTTTAGTGGGATTTCAGAAAAGAGCAAAATTAAATGCATGTGTTCAATTTGCCATTCTCTGCTCATGCGTCCATTTTTCAGCTTCCAAAGCTGTGTCGACAGTTCTAGACTGTTGTCATTTCCCTGTTACTTTACATTTCTCGTTTACCTTAGTCTGTCTAGTGGAGTTTTATGCAGGAGCAGAGAGAAATCCATGTATTCTACCCACCATGCTTAACTCAAAGCTCTCCAATTATTTGCTTAGGATACATTCCTTCCCCAAAGCAGAATTACTATGTTAAAAAGGCTTGCACAATTTTAAGACTTCTGATAAAGATGGTTAAATACCCCTTTACAAAGATTGTACTAATTTATACCTGAACCGATGGCTTATGAAAGGGCCAGCTTCTCTACATCATAACGAGCACTACACAGTATTATAAATGTTAATCCTTGCAAATCCATTAACAAAAAATGATATCTCATTTTGTGTTTAATTTTACTACTGAATATCAATGTTATGATATATTTATTGGTTTTTAATTTTTTGAATTGTCTGCTCATGCAATTTGACAGTTTTTGAAATTAAACTATTCATATTTTCACCAATTTTTAAGAGCACTTTATACAAAGAATATTAACTCCTTCACTATTTTTATTGCCAAAATTCCCTCTTTGACATCTTTATCTTTTAATGCTTTCATCACAATAATTTTCATAGTATGAACTTATACTTTTTATGTAGTCAAATATGGGTAGTTTCCTTTATTGCTTTTGCTTTGGCATCAAGAGTAGAAAGGATTTCCTAGCCTGAGACGGTAAAAATAATATCCTATGTTCTCTTTTAATACATTAATGACTTTTAATATTTCTATTTAACTCTATAATCAATGTGAAATTTATTTCTATAAGGAGCAAAAAAATCCCACCATACTTTTTTCTTAAATAGAAGCCAATTATGCAAATAGAGTTCATTAGCTAGCTCACCCTTTCCCTACTGATATGAAATCTCATCATTAACTTACACTAAATCCTTATAAACATTTGTCTTGGTTTGGATTTTCTATTTACTTCTACTTTTACATTTGTGCGTTCTGATGTTGATAGTACGTTCATTTATTTATTTCAGTTTTATAATACTATTTTGTTATCTGGTAAGATAAGTGTCTTCTTGTTACTTCTTTTCATAATTTTATTGGCTTTCCTTTCATATTCAATCTTTGGATAAATGTTAGAACGTTCTCATCAGGAAAAATCATGGAGTTTTAATGGAAATTTTGTTCAATTAATAGATTGATTTGAGAAGAATCGGTCTGCTTATGACACAATCCTCCCATATGGAAATTAAATGTGATAGCCACATCCATAAAGACTTCTATTGAGTTGAATTATGTAAAACTGGTTATGTTTGTCCATTTTTGACTTATAAAAACTGAAATTTTATGTTTTAGCATCATAGTACTCAGGAAATCATTTTTGATAATTACTTTTCATTTTTTCAATGGAGCTCAGATGAAGAGAACTGGATTATTCATGGCCACTGGTTCATGACTCACTCTCATTGGCCTGCTTTGTTAGGCAGAGGGAGCAGGTTCTACCTGGGCCACTCAGTGTAGTCACTCTGAAAGTCCAGAGCCACCACGTAAGAACTCCAACTACTCTGAGACCACCATAATAGAGGAAGCTACACACCTCTTTGCTGAATATCACTATGGCCACCTTCAAAGTACTCCCCTTGGGAAGTTATACACCAGCACCAGTGCCTAGTCCATCCTTCAAAGCAATTTAGGAACTCTTTTCCTGGAATAACTGTCAGAGCTGCTGTCGTGCGGCACACAAAGACATGCAACAATAATGAACATCACTCAGCAAGATACCACCACATGGCCACATGAACCCAACTGTGAGACACTGATATAGCAAGGTTAGGAAACCTTATCGGGTTATTTGTATAGTGCTGCCAGCATAAGCACATGGTGGCAAGTTCACAATCTTAATTAGGGAAGATTAATAGCTTCACTCTATTGTTTTCTTCTCCTTAAGCAATGTATCTCTACATGTGTGTGTAATTTTCTTAAATTTTCTTAACAAAGAGCTATAATTTTTCCTATAGAGGTATTACGCTATAGAAATATTACACATCATTTGTTAGACTTATACCCAGATATGTGTCAGTCTCTGGTAAGATTGCAAACAGTGTCTTTAATTATAGTTCCTCGTTTGCTGCTGCTAGAATCTATTATTTCTTAGAATATCTCTGCATATTTTTTGGTATTTTGAGGTAACAACAGGATCGTCTATAAATAGTGATGATTTTAATTTTTCCTCTCCAGTTCTTATGCCCCTAATTCCTGTTCCTTGCATTTTGCATATTGTACTGACTAGGATGTTCAATACAAAGAGGGATCATGGTGGTAGTGTTGACATCCTTGTCTTTGTTCCTGATTATAAATAAAATCATTTCCTCACTTTGTTTGTTCGTATTTTCAATTTCTTTGTCCTTTTCTTCTTTCTTAAGGGAACAGTCTCAATCTGGCCTTCCAAATCATCAATTATTCCCCTAGGTAGATTCAGTCTGTTATTAGGCCAACTAGTCTATTCTTCAACTACTATATTTTTCATACCTGATATTTCTACTTGTTCTTTGTGTTTCTTGTTCTTGTTCTAAGGTATTAGACATTACCAACATTTTCCTTTATCACATTTACCTTATTATTCTAATTTGACATTGGTATTCTAGCTATTCTAATACTTCTTCTTCTGAAGAAATCTGCAGTCTGGTTGTGTGTTATTTTTTGTTGAAATAGCTGTGACTCTGATCTGTCTTATTTTTGCCTAAACTCATTTTCCCCTGGGATCTTGCCTTCTCTGTCAGTTGTACAACTTCGAGAAGGTCAGACCCCTGCCTTTGTGAGTCCCAGTGAGCTGAGGGATGGAGGGCGGAAGAGTCCTAGGGTGGAGAGGGCAGGACCAGAAACTCATCTCAATAGTTAGTCACCCCACAAAACAACTCTTTGGGACTGGACTTCATTCACCCTTTGGACCTCGGAAAGAAGCAGGAGGAGATTTCCCACCTGACATATCAATAACTCATCTGCCCTGAGGACGTGGAGAAGGAGGCCTGGGGAAGAAAACGTTCAACGTTAATTATTTCTCCCTGGTTTTCTTAGTCCCTCAAACTTGCCTTGCATTTCTGGAATAAGCCCTACGTTAGTAGAGTGTGTTATTCTTTTCATATACGAATGCTCTTGATTTGCTAATGTTTTGTCGAAGGTTTACTCAGAAGCATACTATTCAGTAGCTTTTCATTGTGTACTGTTTTATCAAATTTTTATACTAGGGTTAAATAAATTTTATTAAATTGAAAATTTTCTTGTCTTTATCTATTCAATGGAGCAATTAAATTACATTGAAATTCTCTCAGGTTTGAAATAAATCTTATGTGAAAGTCAAAGCTGTAGATCTATTCACATAGTGAACAGTAGTTGAAGAACTATATAGCACTTGAAGCATAGACTATATCTACATCTTTCTGTCCCTCAGGTATAGCTTGGAGAAGCTGGGGAAAGGGTCGAACTTCTCAACATAGTCCTTATTTCTTAATATTGCAATATTCAGACTTCCTATTTCTTTTTTAGTCTACTTTAGCTATCTTTTTTTTAAAGCAATGATTTAATCTATATTTTCATGTTTCTTAGCCTTATAGTCTTTTATTTTTTAAAATAGCTCTATTGAAATATAAATTACATTCAAAAACTTATTCATTTTAAGTATACATTTCGGTGGGTTTTTAAAAAAAATCTATGCATTCCTATAACCACCACTGAAAGTACAGAGCATTTTCTTTTTATTATTAAATCATAGCTGTGTACATTAATGCAATCTTGGGGTACAATGTGCTGGTTTCATATGCAATCTGAAATATTTTCATCAAACTGGTTAACATAGCCTTTATGGCATTTTCTTAGTTATTGTGTTAACACATTTATATTCTGCATTTAGTAAGGTTTTTTTTTAATATTTAGGGTCAGGCCAAAAAGTTGCCTTAGGATCCTTTGCAGTCAGAGTACCTTCCCCTCACCTCTGCTCCAGGCAACTCTTGGTTTGGTTTCTATTACTGTAGCTGGGGTTTTTCTAAAATTTCATATGAAAAGAATCAAACAAAATTTGTCTTTTGTGCCTGACTTCTTTCGCACAGGATGGTTCTGAGATTTGTGTATATCAATAGCTCATTTTTTAAAATACTGAGTAGCAGTCTATTATATGAATGTCCAGATTTGTTTATTCATGTATCTGTTGATGAATATCTGCATTATTTTCAATCCGAGGCAACGGGAGGCTGAAAAAATGCCCCCCAAAAGATATTCCAGTATTAATCCCTGGAACCTGTGAATGTTACTTTACACTGAAAAAGCACCTTTGCCAAAGTGATTAAATGACGAATCTTAAGACGAGGAGTTCATTCTGGATGATCAAGGTGGGCCCTATGTGCCTTCACACGTGTCCTTGTAACTAAGAAGGTAGAGAGGTATTGGGAACACATACAGAGAAAGCAATGTGAGAAATTTGAACACACTGGAAAGATGCAGCCACAAGTCAAGGAATGCCAGCAGTCACCGGAAGCTAGAAGAGCTAAGGAGTGGGGTCTTCCCTGAGCCTCCAGAAGAAAAACAGCCACACCAGTATCAGCCCTGTGAATCTTCTTTTGATCTTCTGGCCTCCAGAACTATGACAGAATAAATTTATATTGTTTGAAACCAGCAAGTCTGTAGTAAGCTGTTATAGCAGCTTGAGGAAATTAATTCAGGGCTATTACAAAGAAAGCTGCAATAAACCTTTATGTGCAGGTCTATGCATGAACATATTGCTCATTTCTCTTGGACAAATCAGAGTGGGATTGCTGGGATAGATATTTAAATTTTTATAATAAATTGATTGTTTTCCAAACCATGAGAGTTGCCATTTTTTCCACATTCTTACTGATGCTTTGTGCCTTAATTTGTTCATATTGCTATAACAAAATACCTGAAACTGGGTAATCTATAAATAATAGAAATTGATTTCTTACAGTTCTGGAGCATCTGCAGATTTGGTGTCTAGTAAGGGCCTGGTTTCTTCTTCCAAGACACACCTTTTAAATGCTGAGTCTTCATTTAGCAGAAAGGCAAAAAGGACCTAACTAGATCCATCCAGCCCTTTTATCAGAGCACTAATCTATTCATGAAAGGAGAACCTCATGTTGTAATCACTCCCCAAACCAAACCTCTTAATACTGTTGTATGGGGAATTAAGTTTCAATGTGAATTTGGAGAGAAAACAAACCTTTACAACCACAGTACTTGGTATGAGTAGTCTTTTTCATTTTAGCCATTACGTGCATAATATATGCAACAGTGATAGCTCACTGTGGTTTTACTTCACTTTTCCCTGTTGCCTAATGAGGTTGAGTATCTTTTCATGTGTTTTTTGTTTTTTTTGTCATTCATGTTATTTTCTTGGGCGAAGTGTTTATTCAAATCTTTCACCCATTTTTACTGAGTTATTTGCCTTCTTATTAGGTGGAAAAATTCTTTGTATAACAGGTATGTTTGCAAGTATTTCCTCCCTATCTACAGCATGTCTTTTCAATTTCTTTTCTTTTTTTTTTTTTTTTGAGAAAGAGCCTCAAGCTGTCCCCCTTTTGAGAGAGCCATGGTATCACAGCTCACAGCAACCTCCAATTCCTGGGCTCAACTGAGCATCTTGCCTCCGCCTCCCAAGTAGCTGGGCCTACAGGCATCCGCCACAATGCCTGGCCATTTTTTGGTTGCAGCCGTCATTGTTGTTTGGCAGGCCAGCTCAGATGTACGTAGTTGGCAACTTAGCCTGTGGAGCCACAGGCGCTGAGCCTTTTTTTTGAGACAGAGCCTCAAGCTGTCGCCCTGGATAGAGTGCTTTGACATCACAGCTCACAGCAACCTCCAATTCCTGGGCTCAAGAGAGTCTCCTGCCTCCGCCTCCCAAATAGCTGAGACTACAAGCGACTGCTACAATGCCCAGCCATTTTTTTGTTGCAGCCATCATTGTTTGGCGGGCCTGGGCTGGATTCGAACCTGCCAGCTCAGTTGTACGTGGCTGGCGCCTTAGCCAGTTGAGCCACAGGCGCTGAGCCATCTTTTCAATTTCTTAACAATGTCTTTCAAATTGTGAAATTTTGAATTTTGATGAATTACAATTTAATATTCTTAATCTTTTACACTTTGTGCTTTTATGTCCTAAGAAATCTTCCTGACTCAGTGTTACAAGGATTTCCTTTTATGCTTTTGTTAGGAGTTTTATTGTTTTAGCTCCTAAATTTAGCTCTCTGATCTATTTTAAGTTACTTGTTTCTGTAGTGTGAGTTAAGGATCATGGTTCACTTTCTTGCATATCATGTCCAATTGTTCCAGTTGCATATATCAAAGTAATTATCCAGGCTGGGTGTGGTGGCTCACACCCGTAATCCTAGCACTCTGGGAAGCCAAGGCTGGTGGATTGCCTGAGTTCACCAGTTCGAGACCAACCTGGAGCCAGAGTGAGACCCCATCTCTAAAAATAGCCGGGCATTGTGGCAGGTACCTGTAGTCCTAGCTACTTGGGAGGCTGAGACAAGAGAATCTCTTGAGCCCAAGAGTTTGAGGTTGCTGTGAGCTGGGATGCCACCGCACTCTACCAAGGGCAACAAAGTGAGACTCTGTCTCAAAAAACAAACAAATAAACAATACCAAGAAAGTATCCTCATTGAATTACCTTGGCATTTTTGGTGGAAAGTCAACAGACTACACATGTTGCATTGATCTGTATGTCTATTCTTACAGCAGTATCACCCTATATTTATTGCTATAGCTTCATGGTCATGAAATCAAATAGTTTAAGTTGTCCTCTAATGTTAGCCTTTTTCTTTCTTTTTTTTTTTTTTTTTTTTGAGACAGAGCCTCAAGCTGTTGCTCTGGGTAGGGTGCTGTGGCATGACAGATCACAGTAACCTCCAACTCCTGGGCTTAAGTGATTCTCTTGCCTCAGCCTCCCAAGTAGCTAGAATAATAGGTGCCCACCACAACGACTGGCTATTTTTTTGGTGGAGTTGTCATTGTTGTTTAGCAGGCCCTGGGCTGGATTCAAACCTGCCAGCTCTAATGTATGTGGCTGGATCCTTAGCCACTTGAGCCACAGGCGAGGAGCCTAATGTTAGCCTTTTTAATAAAGTTGTTTGGGACATTCTAGGTCTTTTGCATTTTCACATGATTTCTTGAATCAGCTTGTCAATCCACTTCCTTCCCCCCACCACAGAAAAAGACCTGCTAGGATTTTGATATGGATTTTTTTAAATCTATAGATCATTTAGGAGACAATTAAAATCATAATATTAAGTCATTTAATTAATGAATGTGCACCATCTATTTATTTCAGTTGTATTTAATTTTTGTCAGCAATACAGTAGAACCTCCCTAGCTGATCACCACCCTAAACTGACCACTACTTTTAGTTGACCCACTTTTCACAAACCAGACATGGACCACATGTACATATCAGTACAGTAGGTCTACTTCTTCTTGTTGACCAGTTTGTTACATAGTTCCTTGGTGTTCAACTTACAGAGGTTCTACTGTATTTTGTAATTTTCAATGTACATCTCTTACACATAATTTATTATATTTATTCTTTTTTTTTTTTGAGACAGAGCCTCAAGAAGTCACCCTGGGTAGAGTGCCATGGCATCACAGCTCACAGCAACCTCCAACTCCTGGGCTTAAGCAATTCTCCTGCCTCCACCTCCCAAGTAGCTGGGATTACAGACACCTGTCACAACGCCTGGCTATTTGTTGGTTGTAGCCATCATTGTTGTTTGGTGGATTGAGTTGGATTCAAACCTGCCAGCTCAGGTGTATGTGGCTGGCACCTTAGCCGCTTGAGCCACAGGCACCAAGCCATTTATTCTTGATTATTTTAAGATTGTATACTTTTGCAGCTGGTGTTTTTTGTTTCAATTTTCAATTGTTTATCGCCGTCCCTTCTTATAGAATTTTCTCTTTCTAGGGCTTTGTTTCTCATTTCTAATATTTTGTGTGTTCTCTTTTTGTTTTAATAGCACAGCTAGAAGTCTTTTTAACCTTATTATCATTTCCACAGATAAATACTGGTTGTTTAATAAGTCTACTGACTCTTCATTTTCTCATGCATTACATTTTGCTCTTGTCTTTATTAATTTTTTCTTTTTACTTTCATTAGGTGTATTTTGTTACTCTTCTCTAAAATTTTGAGTTAGTTACCAAATGTATTCTGCTTTGATTTTGTTATTTAATTATTGTGATAGTACAGTAAGGCCACTTAGCTAAGGAGGAAGAACTACATTTCACAGAATTCCCTTCCTTAGATGGAGTTGGCCCCATGGGAAATCTACATGGGCATTCTGAGGCAGAAGTGAAGGAGCATCTTTTTTTTTTAACTCTTAAGTCAGTGTAGGGCCAGGTGCTAGATACTGCAGTTCCCAGTTGTCAGGTACCTGCCCACTGACCTTTCTGGTGTGGGCAGCAGCCAGACCCTCAGCTTCTACTGGGTTTCCTCCTGCTTCTCAGAATTCTGGTTCTATTGCACATGCCGTGGGTGCCAGTTTATAAGAGCTCGTGAGAGACAGACATGAGTTCCCATTTGTCCTGGTGGGTCGCAGTTTTCCCCTTGCTCTCTTCAACTTCACACCCTTCTCCTTCCTGAACTAACCCAATCCAGGGATTTTCACGTGAATAACCAGAGGTTGTTGGTCTAGGTTGTTACTGCACATTTTATCTTGCCTTGGTTAGCTCTCTAGGTTTTCTTGTTTTTGTTGTTTTCTTTTTATTAAATTTCTAGCTATGTTACTAACAATAATTTATACGATAAGTTTTATGGTTTTATTTTTGCCACCATTTCTTTTATGGCACATCTCCCATATTAGAGTTCTTATTTTGATTCATTCCTCAATTTTATGCCCTCCAGCAATCTTTCAGAATAAGTGGTTTACTTTCTGAATCCAAGTATGCCTGAGACTATCTCTGTATTGCCGTCCACATGAATAATAATTAGGTTGGGAAAGTGAACAGTTGTTTGGTTTTGCTGTGTTTGCTGGCCTAGCACCCTGGTCTTCCTTTCAGGAACCCTCTCCTTCATTCATGAGGCGTGGCAGGAGATGGTGCCCACGTGAACAGGTATGTGACAATGAAAGTATGGCAATCTCCTGGCCATATGATCAATTCAGTGGTAGGCATGGACCAAGGCCAAGCCAATGAAAGTGACATTTGCTGAACTATTAGGGAAGTTCTAAAGCTACTAAGGTCCAACTGGGGTGACCAAATGACTTTCTCAGGATACCACCTAAGAAAGAGGCCAATCCAAAGTAATGCAGAGAGACAATAGGAGGCAGACCCTTAAGCTCTATGCCAGAAAAGAAAATGTATGTATTCACAACTAAAAGTTCCAAAGGTAGATTCAATTTCTACTTGATCATGATTTCACATTATCCATCATTTATGTCATTGAGGATATTAGAATATTTCTTTTATCAATTATGTTTTGGGTTTAATGGCATAAATTTGTTTTATAGGTGGCATATTTTTTCTAATTTCTCTGAGTGTAGCCCTTGTTCAGAGCTGCCAATTAATTCATGTATATTGGGTTTGGTCACATGATTTTGAAATATTTTTTTCCCAATGGTTTATCACTTCACCCTCACTAATGCAAAGGAATTCTTGGTGAGTCAAAATCAATTCCTTCCTACCTCCTACCTTCCTGCTACTTCCATGATATGAAAAGAGCCCAGAAGTAAGTTTGATAGTTCTGTGGAAAATTGTTAGAGAAACTTGAGTTTACATGAGTAGCTTGGGAGAGGGATGATGAGATCGCTTGGAATACGGAGAGAAATACGGGGAGGAAAAAGGACCAAAGTGACACAGGAGCCAAAAGAGAAGGGGTAATCAGTGATAACCAGTGGCAGGCATACGTGAGTATTAAAACATCTAAAGCTGAGGTCCGGCACAATGGTTATGCCTGAAATCCTAGCACTCTGGGAGGCTGAGGTGGGTGGATTGCTTGAGGTCATGAGTTCGAGACCAGCCTGAGCAAGAGCAAGACTCTGTCTCTGCTAAAAATAGAAAAACTGAGGCAAGAGAATCGCTCGAGTCCAATAGTTGGAGCTTGCTGTGAGCTATGATGATGCCATGGCACTCTACCCAAGGCAACAACTTGAGACTCTGTCTCAAAAAAAAACAAAGAAAGAAAGACATCTAATGCTCACTGTGATGTAGCCCTCACTCCAGTACTCCCGCAAACCTTCAGTAATTCCTATTACACAAAGCTGTCCCTTGTTAAATGTTCACTGGGGTGATTACCACTGTGGGGTCAAACAAATGTGGTTTTATAGAAACAGGGCAAGATATAGAACCAGATCTGGGATCAAGTTCCTTCACATAGGTGTCTTTGCACAGCTGTGAGTTTCCTCATTATGAAGTGATGAACCTCTTTGGGACTTCTAGTTAAACACGGCAGCCACAGCCACTCACCCTGGAACTCCCACTAAAGCAAAAGTGGAATTTCTTCAGGCACAAACCCACAAGGACAAATAGAAGAGGAGAAAGCTGCCACAAAATATTGAAAAGTGGTAATTAGACAGCCAAATGGTACCTGACAACATAATGGGGAAAACAAAAGCCTAAGAAATTTGTTGGCTAAAACCAAAGATAGGTTAATTGGGCTTTAGAACCCCTGAAAATCTAAGAATTCAAACTACTAGGTACCCTTTGAAAATGAGGATGCAGGTGGGACTGAAAATAAGAGGTTCACCTGAAAGTCTTTAGGAGGGGGGATTAGACACCCAACGCCCTCTTCCTAACAGAAGACTAGACTTTCTCTCTAAAGAAATTGAAACAAAGAAGCTCTGAATTCAGCAGCACTGGGAACAAGCAAGTATAGGGAGAGGGGCCTTTCCAGACTGTAAATAGGGAAATTAAGTGAGAGGAGAATGCAGCCCCTCCACCAATTCAGTTCCCACATTCCTGCAGCAGGAATTATGAACCACTTCCTCACCAGGAGATTGTAGATCCTACTCTGAGTAAACCAACTTCCCAGGAGAAAGGATCTACAGATGCTGACATTCAGTGGTACCCTGAAGAATCAGTGGAGCCACATTATCCTAGAATGTCACTCACAGTCAAAAAACTTCTTCCATGGAGGTTGCTGTGAGCTGTGATGCCACAGCACTCTACCAAGGGTGATAAAGTGAGACTGTGTCTCCCCCCGCAAAAAAAACTTCTTCCACGCACATAGTTTCCAAACAGTTCTTTAGTGCTTCACTCTTAAATATGAGAATTGCTAACACGTAATAAAGGTTGCAGACAAGAATAAAGTGAAGCCGACTGACTATCAATGTTAATTACACTATGTCGGAACATATTGAGAGGAGTTTTTACTTCCTTTGGAGAATTAAGAGATTAATGAAAAGTATAGAAACTAAACAATTAAAAAATAGATAATCATTAACTCCAAGGAAAACAAAAAGTTGCACAAGAAAGAAAATGTGATCATAGTACACTACATGGCTCAGCTGCAAAGAATAAATTATATGGTGATAATATCAAGACTAAATATTAATCCAGCTTGGCGCCTGTAGCACAGCGGCTAGGGTGCCAGCCACATACACCAGAGCTGGCAGGTTCGAATCCAGACCAGGCCTGCCAAACAATGACAACTACAACCAAAAACTAGCCAGGCATTGTGGTGGGCACCTGTAGTCCCAGCTACTTGAGAGTCTGAGGCAAGAGAATCGCTTAAACCCAAGAGTTTGAGGTTGCTGTGAACTGGGATGCCACAGCACTCTACCAAAGGTGACATAGTGAGACTCTGTCTCAAAAAAAAAAAAAAAACAGAGATAGATGTTAATTCAACCAAAAAGATGATATAATTCCATGAGAAAGCAAGAAGGAACACAAATACATCTGTACGTTGGGGAAACCATAGCTATTTTTAAAAACCCATTAAAAAAGACTATATAAGCATAGTATTTTAAAATATTAAAACTAATGTCAGAAAAGGAGTTGAAAGTGACTGACTCTTGGAAGTGGGACTCAGGGGAGGTAAAGGGAAGAATTATTAGACTTTTTAAACCATGTAAATGTGTAAATAAAACACGTGGTTAAATAAAATGCTGAAGTTCGTGAAGACCTTTCCTAAATTGATTGGTACATGGTATTAGAGCCACATAAATTACTGTGAGTTCTTTTCTTTGTGTTTGTTTTAACTGATAATGTGTCTCTCTGCAATCAGCAGTCTTCTTGAATTTTTTCTTTTTCCGATTTTTTCCCCGTACCTCCTGGTTGGGGCCTAATGCTTGAGGACAATACTAACAGAAATGATAGCTGCTAACCCTTGTGACAATGAGTTGTTACTATATCTTGTCCTATGTTACAGAAAGAAACCTGAATTTCAGGAATATTCTATAACTCTGCCCAGGATGTAAAATAGCAAGTGATGGATTGGGAGATAAACACAGGCCCTGTGACCCCCAGAGCCTGTGCACCAACACTTCATGCCATAAAACTTCCTGTTACTGAAGCAGGTGGGAAATTAGAAACTTCAGTCTAACTTCAGTCTGCTGACTTCAAACTTGCAGCAGCCAAGAGACATTCATGAGATCAGCCATCATGGACACAGCATGTGCCCTGCCCACTTTGTCCAGGAAGTTGTCACCCCACCTGCCTAAGCCCCACATCCCTGGCAAGGCCCTGACACTGTGATTTCACAGTCCCATCGTTATAACTAATGCCTAGAAAACAGCTCATGGGTAACACATGCCATCAGTATAATGTTTGACCTGTGCAAACCCCGTCCCAACTCTTGGGGGCCTCCCCTGCTGTCTTGGTTAAGCATCTACTGAGTATAAACTGCAGCCTGTAGCACCTGGCCACGACCTCTCTCCCTCACTCCCTGGAAAAGTGTGCAGTTTACCTGGGAAAGTCAAGGCCATGAGGACCTAGAAGAGGTGAAGATAATAGCACATCCACAGGGCAAAGTGAGAAGCCTTGGCTCAGGACCTTGTGTGATGGCACGGCAAATGAAAGACACCTTGAATGTCTTTGCTAGTCACTGAGCATAAAGTCTAATTCCCTCCTCTCAAATTCAGGCTGGCTCAGCTGGGCTGTTGGCCAATGTCAACCCTTGAAACCAGCATGCTAGAGAGCCCACCTGGAATTCCATCCAGGCCTCTTAGAACATTTGCTCTGAGTACCTTAGGGAGGAGCAGCCGACACCAGAACACCCCTAAGAAGGGGATTGAAGGGGCAGGGGAATATGGGAAGGAGAGCAGGGAGCAGGCAGAGAGGACACCTCCTCTGAGCCCACATAGCACTCCAGGGCACCCAGCCTGCTGTGCTCCCGTGTCTGAATCAGGCAAGGGAAGAAAGGGGCTGTCTGCATTTGCCAGAGAGACCCTCCCCTCAGAGCCTGCTGCCCTCTGAGCTCTCCACAGAGGAAAGGAAGGGCGGGGTTCCAGGAAAGCCACAGGGCCTATCCAAGGGTGGGGTTGGGATGCCAGGGCCCTCCGAGTTTCACTCCTGTGCTCTCCCCCAGGCTGCACCTGAGTATTCAAAGGAGGACAGGTGGGGGGTGGCATTGGGGGGAGTCTAGGGGAGGAAGCTCAAAGCAGCACCCAGGCACACACAGGAGTCAGACGGAAAGGAGCTATGGCTCCCACAACATGCTGTGCACTGGGGAAACGTGACCTTTGAAGAACCTTCTAGAAACATGCGAGCACCAAGACTGGTCTTCTGCCCACTGTTTGCAATCAATGCTGATACCTGAACGTGTAGAAGGGAAGAAGTACCTGGATAGGATTTCTGGCCACAGGGCCCACCCCGGCACACGCCCTCATGCTTGGTGGCTCATGGAGCCAGGTGTTTGCAAGTGGTTCTATGGATGGTGTGCAGGCCAGCCTGGACCATGGAGCAGCTCTGCACCCTGCGGTCTGGCTCTGAGCACACACCCACAGGCAGGGGTACGTGCACCCACTGCTCACATATCCGCTCCAAGCCTCGGCCTCTGAGCCTTGTGGGTCTTTTCACTGGCCTGAGAATCCAAGTGACTCAGAGCTATGGAGTTTCCGATCTTCCTCCCTGTAGCTCAAATGACATTGCTGAGTAATTAGAGGGGTTGCAAGGGTCAGAGCACCAGTTTCCCGATCCTCGAGCCACTCCCTGGTCACAAGGGCCACCTTCCCTCAAAGTCCTGAGGACTGACCTGCCACCATGCTCAATCCAGCCTCCAGAGTGGGACCTGGGTCTCTCCTCTGTCCTGCCCCCTCGGTCGCATCCGGCCACCTCCGGCCACCTCCACCCACTCCTGGTGGAATTCTGGGAAAAGCAAAGAGAGGACTGGAACAATGGCCTAAAATTAGAACCCACAGCAGAAGCATGGAACTCTGAGTCATGCATTGTTCTTTTCTGGTTGGTTCTGACCCTGATGAGCACTAACAGGGTGAGAGCTAACCAGGCCTGGGGAAGAGGAGGTCCTGGACGTCAGAAACTGCTGGGAGGACGGAATTCCCTGGGGTCAGTCGTGACTGGTGTGGGAGACCTGGGCCACCAGCTGCTGTCTTCACCTCCTCCCTGCCTGCCCTCAGGCCACAGGCCCAGCCTCAACAGCACTTCCCTGTGGCCAAACTTGTGGAGGTTAGGATCTCTCAGGAGCCCCTGTGAAACAGTCTCTCCCCCTGAGGCCACAAGCTTATCACCTTCTCAGAGAAAAAGGATTCACAGCATGTCTCCAGTTTGTACCCCCAGGAAGGGGACTGTGTCTTTTTCCCAGCAGCTTGGGGGCTTCATGAGGGTAGGGGGTCCCCAGTGTGGATTCTCACATCAGAGACCTCTTGTCCGTCATCTCAGCACCTCACAGACTTCCTATGTTTTGAGGTTCTCCCTGTCCGCCTTCGCTGGAGCTGAGCTCCCTTTTCCTCCTGTTCTGTTTGCAATGGGCTTTGTGGGAGGGATGGAGATGGAAGAGATAGTCCTTCTCACCCTCTCCCTGTCCCCCAGTGACCCCAAGCCTCCCCAGTAGTCAGCAAGTGCCAGGGCCGCCACACAAGCCCTGGTGTAGAGCCAGCTCCCCATCCTGAGGGTCTGAGACTGTGAGACCAGGCAGCCACAATCCCACTCTCTGCACTGGTGGTGGGAGAAGACCACACTCAGGAACAGAGGCTGAGGTCTGTGTGTGGACACCAGTGAACACACAGATATTCCCAGAGGCCACTGCCATGTAGCATGCTGGGCGAATTGGATGGTCACAGGAGGGTGTGCACTGGGCTTAGAAGATTGGAATTAGAATTTAAAATCAGAAAGATTGTGAAGCTTTGGCTGCAGCCAAGAAACCTGATTTTCACCTACGGGGAATGGAGGCAGGATGGAGGCAGGTGTGGGGGCAGAGCTGCCTTGGAATGAGAGTTGGCAGACAGTGGAGGGGCCGTGGGAGGCCAATGGGAGCGCATGCACCTGTCCACGCTCCTGCGACTGGCCAGGGCTTCCAGGGCTGTGCATTTCCAGTTACTCCCTGGCCCACAGTCAGTCGTCACATGGCTGAATGCTGTGGGCCCTGTGAACTGCTGCCAGAGAAGGCTCCTGTAGCTGTCTGATGTGACAAGAGAGAGGACAGGCCTGACCCAGGACAGGCCAGGGAAGCAGGAGTCAGGGACACGTGGCGGCACAGAGGAAGAAGGCGGGAGACTAGCCAGGGGAGTCTTGGGGATGGTGGGAGAATGGCAGAGCCAAGACCAGAAAAGGAGGATTCAGGGCCTGTGATGACCCCTGCCACCAAGATCATGTGAGCAAGGGAAGGGCAGCGTGCGGGCTCCCCTGTGAAGCTACACACAGGTGTGCACGGTCCCTTCACTGGAACATGTCTGTTAAATTCAGTCCCTGTAAAGGGCAAGGGACATGGTGTCCCCCCTCCTAGCCGGCTGGCGCTGTAAGAGAATCCATGGGCAGCTGGAAGCATTTCCCGAAGCCGGAGAGTGCCGGCACGTGGCCGGGCTGTGAGGAAGGGCGGCGTGGGGAGCCACTGGCATCCAGGCCTGGAGGGAAGTCAGCTCTCTGAGGGAGTTGGGGGGGGCTCTGTTTAGATTGAGAGAAAATCATCAGAAAACCCAGAGCTTCAGTTCCAGTTCAGACCGACTCATTGGTTTGTTGCCTTTTTAAGATACCGTCTTTGTTTATAGAGTGTTTGTATATGTTTCCATTTGGGATTCAGCAGATGAGTGCAGAGAATTCCAGGGTCTGCTTCATGGATCAGCTCCACTTGAAAACACGCACATTCCACCCTCAGACTGGGGGAATCCGGGCATGTGCTGTCTCCTGTCTGCCTGCTCCCTCGACAGCCCCAGAACCAAGGGTGCCCTATGTAGACAGGGGCTGCCCCACCAGGAGCAGCAAGAGCTAAAATACTACAACTGACCACTGTGGACTGTTCCAATGTGCCCGCCTCACGGGTCCTCTCATTTAAATCCTTAGAACACCCCCAAGCAGTTAATACAATGATCAGTCCCATTGTACGAAAGGAAATGAAAATCAGAGAGATTAAACAACATGCCCATGGTTATTCTGTTGTAATCTGCAGAGATAGGATTTGAACCCAAGCATCATGGCTCCAGGGCCTAGCCAGGGCCACCAAGTAAAATTCCTCCTGCACTAGGCACTACTGCCCCCCAAAGCCAGCCTTGTCTCCCCTTAGAAGAGGATGTGGAATGACAGGAAGGAGGGGTAGCAGCCTACAGCTCCCCACCACCCTGGGAAGGCCACCTGGAGGAAGCAGCCTTCTGAGGATGTTGTTGTTGACATTCCCAACAATTCCAGGCTCCATTTCCAGAGGCCTCTAGCTCCCAAGGGCACAGAGGGCTGGCTGGTTCCCAGGAGCAGGAAGAAAAGGAGAAGGGAGAAGGTGCTTAGCTGGAGAGGAGGGGAGGGACCCTGGTTACCCCCAGGAACCCTGCTACCTACAAACCTCCAATTCTGCAGCTCCATCTCAGAACATGACCTCACCTTCACCCTGCTCCTTATCCTTTCCTTATGCAAAGAGAAATGGGGCCCAGAGCCAGACATCCCAGCTCTGTGCCTCCTTTGGGGAGGCTGGTGAGGACAGCCTCCCTGCTGGGCTGCAGGCCACGTCTCACAGCTTTGTCTGTGGGTTACCTTTTCACTTCTCCCCTCTTTCCACCTTGCCTCTACTTCCAGTTCCTTCCCCACATTCTCCCCCTTGCCCCTTCCTGCCACCTTAATCCCTCTATATCCTTTCAAACCTCTTAAATGTTGCCTACACTCAGAGCCTCAGCTATCAGACCCTATCTTGCCCCTCACCCAAGAGTCACCTGAGGCCACCTGCCCTGACCTCTCCCCCATCAGAGCCTCCTTCCTGGGCTTCCCTTTGGCCCCACTACCCTGATTCCTGGCCATCCTCAGTGCCCTGCTCTGGACCCACTCCCTGGGTACTTCTTGAGTGCTGGCTTCCCCCCAGGGCCCTTGTTGGTCCTCACTGCTCCTCCTCTTTGCCAGGCCTGGGGACCCTCATCTAATTGCAAAGTGAGCTCCCTGTCTGTGTGAGCAGTCCCCAGGGCCCTGTCCTCTCTCCCACACAAGAATTTCTAAGGACCTATGGGACACCCCTTGCCAACTCACAAGTCCAGACAATCCCATGTAACACATCCCACACTGAGCTCATTTTCCCTGTCACCCCCACGACTTCCCCACACACTCCTTAACTGCCCCTCTTCCTCACGTGTCACATCCAATGGGGAACCACGGCTGACTGACCCCCTTGTGGAATGTCTCTAGCCTCTCTGCTCTTCCCATTACATGGCCAGAGCCCAACTGCAGGGCAGGATCAACTCTCCCAGCCCATGACACAGCTCCTTCCATCGGTCCGGACACTCTCGGCTGTCAGTTGCAGGGCGCCATTACCTATTACATAGAGAATCTAATACGTGGATTACGTGTAGCAATGACAGTACCTGCACTGATTGTTTCATTTCTCATAATCACCTCAGGAGGTTGGAACAGCACCCAATAAGCATTAGCCACTCCTACTTAACCAGGTAGTCAGGAGCCGGCACCCCCAGGCCTGGTTGACTCAGCCACCAAACCATGCCACACCAGCCTGGCCTTGATTCTCTCAGCTTTCCCCTGACATTTGCAAGACGATTGTCTTGGGTGCTGACATCACATTCTCACAAGGCAAAGCAGAAAAGAAGACATTTTCTTCCTCAATTTCTTTTTATCAGCAAGATTCCCACAGGTTCCACCGGCCAGTTCGGTCCTGTGCCCATGACCTAGCTGCAGAGAAGGCTGGGAGACTAGATGCCTTCAGCCCCTTCCCCAAAGGCAGCTATCCCAGCAAGGAAGGAGGGAGCTTCCCATTCTGGGAACCTGGATCACATGCCCTTGGCCTTTCCCCTCCAGTCCATCCTCCACCCTGATAACAGAGTGATCTATCTGATTTCAGATTTGATGTGTTGGTCCCTGCTTAAAAACCATTAATAACTGCCCCCAGAATAGCAGCCACAGTCCTTGGCGCAGTGTACAACGCCTTCCACTGAGTGACCTCAGCCACTCTTCCTGCCATCCCCCAAGCTCCAGCAAATTCAGACTTCTCAGGGTTCCCTCAGACAGGGATACCCCTTCTCCCAGACCCCTTCTTTTAAATCAGCCCAACAAAACCAACTCCTACTTGTTCCTCAAGACACAGCTTCTTTGTGAAACTTCTTCAGCTTTCTTTCCCCCCACTTAGGCCATGGTGCTAAATCAGAGGTATTCACTGTTTGGTACAGGAAATAAAGGAGGGAGGGAGAGAGGAGAGTTAGGAAAGGAGGAGAAGGAAGGGAAGATTGGGATGATGCTCTGGGCACCATTGGCCCCTTCACTTCTCCCAAGGAAAACTCCGCTCACGACTAAAGTAGCCCTGTGAGGCCTCCTGGGCAGGACATTTTGTCCAAGGTCATGGTGGAGGTTGGACTGGAGATGGTACTCTCATTACTTAGGATTCAAGTATTTTTGGCTCTTACCCTTTGGGGCAACTTCCTCACTTTTTAGGCTATTTCCTAATGAGCCAAAGAGACACATCACGTATTTTTCAAAAGCGCTGTAGCTGTAATCAGGGTGCAGGGAGCATTTCCCATTTGTCCCTTTTGAGTGTCACCACATTTAACTCAGCCCAGCTGCCCAGCCTGACAAGGTCTCTGTGCCTTTTGACCTTGACACCCAATCACTATCCCTCTCAGCCCAGGGTCATGCCCTCTTTTGATAAGTATATCATCTATGTCTTCATTTCTGAAGCAACTAGAATCCTTAAACAGGCCTAAACACCCGGTGGAAACCTCCCTCTATCTGATCTGTCTTTTCCTCCATCAGCACCCTTTGGATGTAGTCATTCACCCCTGGAGAGCTGGGTAGGAGCAAAACCTGGCTCTGGACAAGCTCAGGAGATGGGGAAGTGAAGAACCTGCTCTGGCAGGGGCACAGCCAGGCCTGAGAGCAAAGGGAGGGAGAACCAGACACCCAGACAGGCTCGGCAAGGTTGGGAGCTGCATCTTCCCCATCACAGGTGCTTCCCTCCTGCCTCTTCCTCTGCCTCTGTTCTTTTTCTTGCCTGACTTCTATGAGTTATCTCCTTCCGGGATGGAGCACACCTGCTGGGCAAAACCTACCATCAGGGTGGCTCAGGGGCAGCTCATCTCCAGCCAACTGATGGCTTAGTTGGACTCAAGTCCTGATTTCTGGGCCAACTTGTTGTGGCCACAGGAGCAGCATCCCAGACCACAACACCCAGCAGTTACTTGCAAGGAGCTGCCCAGGGCTGCTTTCCTCAGAAGTGTGTGGTGGAGATGGCGGGTGCTTGGAGTTCCATGGATGAGCGCTCCTGGCACCCAGACTGTGAGAACAGGACCTCCAGGCTGCAGACTGTGGGGGAGGAAGGATCGGGAACTACACTAACTCTGGAGCAGCTGTTTGCTGGGGGGCACAGCTGGCTGCAATTGGGCCAGCTGAAAGAGCAGATTGGCAGGTAGGGCCAGGCTCCAAGAGGCCCAGCGAGAGGGAGCAAAGAGAGGAATGCAGCAGCGGCAGGCCAGGCTACACAGGAGCAGCCCCAGCAGCAGTGCAGTTTCACTGGCAAGAGGGGTGCAGAGGCAAGCCCCAGTCTCTGGATCTGGGGCATTAGGTCACAGCAAGGCTGGAAACAGGAGATAACATCATTGCCTTATCCAATTAAAGATCTGGGTCTTTACATTTTCCACACCCTAGCTGGGATTTATTCCCGAATCAACCTTCCAGATAGCTGGATATCCTCCGGGCCTCTGCTGTAGGGGTAGGACAGAGACCAGGTCAGAGAAGGGCCAGGTCGTCCCAGCCCAAGGGTCTCCAGGTCACCACTTTCACCTCCTAACTAGTAACACACTAAAAATGAAAATGAAGGGATTTCAGACTCTGCCAAGTGGAGCCTGGTCAGTTCTCGGTGATGACCACTTTCTTTTCTACAGATTCACAAACTGTATTTTTATCCACCAGTCAAGGAACCGACCTGGGTTTGATATATCTTCTGCCGTAAGCCACTTCCTCCCCAGGTTTCAAATTCAGGGTGCCACTGGCCCAGAGTTCCTGACCTTCTCCCGGTTCCCAGGATGACTCCTGCACAGTTCTCTCCAGACCTGCCGGAAACTTACTTACATGCTATCAGAACATCAATTGATCACCTCAGGGCAATGGTTGGGTATTGTCTGAGTAATCAGGTTAAAAGGGCAGTGATAGAATTGAATATCTGCATTTGTTCTGGATCTGTCATCTGAGGCAAAGGAAAATTCAGCCCAAGGGCAACAGGAGGAGCCCTAGTTTTAGGGGAAGGGCTCCTGGGGGGTGGTTAGCTGATGAGCCAAGTCCTCGCTCATTTTGTAAGATCAAGTCCAAACTGCTCAGCCTCAGTCATAGGAGGAAGTGACTACCAACCTTGGGCAGTGTTTTTTCAATGTATTGCTGCTGTGCATTTTGAAACATGAACATGAAACAGTAGTGACAAGATTCCAGAAAATTATTCCACTTGAAAGGCAAGAGAAGGAGGCCTTGGGTGGAGAAGGTCGGTGGGTCAGGTGGGAAGGGCTTGGTCATTGCTCATCTTAGTCATCTCTTCCCTCTAAATGCCCTGGAAGTCGGAGGTTTCCCTAGGGTGGAAGCAGGAGACATAAAAGGCCCAGGGACACAGTGAACTTGGAACTGGGCATCTCCCTCTCTCCTGCTTCTTTCCTTCAGCATGAAAGTTCCAAGCATCTTAATAAACAAAATAAGAACAACTACAAAACTAAGGAAAAGACTACATTATAAATTGGTTTTAAACATATTTAATTTACATTTTTAATGTATCCATATATTTCACATCATAGAAAATGCTATAATTTGATCCTGTTGCTAAAATTGGAGTTTTAAGTCATATGTACTACTTTTACAAGAAAAATCGGCATCACTAAACAAAAGCCAAAAATTTTGGTTTAAAAGCATTAAGTTTTTAAAAGTATATCTTAACGCTCCCTTTTTTAATTAGGAGGAAATCTTTCATTCATTCAATCGTCTAGCTCACTGTTAATTTTTCAGATAATTTGGCTTTAATTGTAGAAGGAATAGGAGTTCCTTTCCTCCTGTCACCGTGTCTCTTTGTCCCCTTTTCCGGCAAGCTTTTTCACAAAGAGTTTGGGATTCCCGCCTGTCACATCCCTTCCCACCTCCCCCCAGTGTGCGGCGATCTGACCTCCGCCTCTACAGCTACAGGGAAACTGCTCCCCCAGGTCACCAGCAGCCTCTGGGCTAAGTTCAGGGAGCGCTTTTCAGGCCTCGGGGTAGAGATTTCCGGGTAGTGTGTGAAATTTAGCAACCCTTGCCGACGAGGGCCAAGGAGCGAGCTCCTCTCCCTTTAACTCCCGCAGGTCTTCTCTCCAGACTGCCAGCCCTGTCCCTCCTTCCCGCCTCTGGTCCTTAGCCTGTCCTAAGAGGCTGACCACATTCTCTCCGGAGCGCCCTTTCTGTTCCCTCGACGCGCAGCTCTCATGGATTCAGTTCGCTGATTAGACAATGACCCTCCTCAGAGCCAGAAACTAAACACACCTCACTCCAACCCCACAGCCCCAAGCCAGTCCCGGTCTGCGGCCCCGCGCCTCCCCCGGGCCCCTCCTCCCTTGCTCAGCGCAACGAGTCAGGCTGGATCCCAATTGCAGGGGGAGGGGAGGGAGTTCTTGGCCCCTCCATTTCCCTAACCTCCCTTATTTGATGTGGCAACAAACAAACCCTGTATCTGTGTCCTGCTCAGGAACTATCAAGCCCGGTCTCTCCTCTCCACCTCCTCCTGTCCCAGGACACTGCAGAAGTGTCCTAACTGGTCTTGCTGGCCGTCCCACCCCCATCTCCACCCTTGCTCCTATTCATCCTCCACACGAGGAGTCATTTCTATAAAATGCAACTCCGAGGATACCATTCCCCTTTTTAAATTCCTTCAAGGGCTACTTGTCACCTTCCGAGTAAAGCCTCATCCCTGCCGCCCTGCGGCCCTCCCTCTGCAGCTGTGGCCCTGCAGCAGACTCATCCCATCAATCCCCACCCCTCCTTCACCTGCTGCCGCAGGTACTGGCACCCTGTGTCTCCAGGCCTTAATTTAAAATCCTATTGCTGTGTGACCCAGGTTGGCCAAGGCCTTGCCAGCCTCTGAGAATAAGGTCACTCTCTTGATAATGACCTAGATGTCTCTGGTCCATGTTGGGCAATAATTTGGCATCTTACAATTTCCACTCTGAGCATTTCTAAGAGTCCCTAAGAGTATGTCACACACAAGTCCAGGTGCTGCCTAGTGGTTTGCTGGACACTTACTGAGGCCACAAAGTTGCCTTCCCAGCATCTGTTTCACCCTTCTCCCTCTGTAGCTGTCAAAAGGTGTAAACAGGCATGGCCCCATCTCAACCCTGAGGGGACCCTAACTGGCCTAACCCAGAGTTTCTCAATCCTAGCACTATTGACAGTTGGGGGTCAGTTAGAGGTGGAAGTGGGACTGTCCTACAGGTTGTAGGATGTTCAGCAGCATTGCTGATCTAGATGGCAGTCATACACACATACCCCTTGTGATAAGATGTCTCCAGATATTACCAGATGTCCCCTGGGTAGCAATATTGCCCCTGGTGGAGACACACTGGTCTAAGCTAATTCTATCATGTCAGTTCCTTCCATAGTTATTGGGTATGTTTGGGTATCTGACCTAAACTGGGTGAATTAGAATGAACAAAGAATTGTGTTCAGTGGTCAGTGGTTTCTGTCTTCTCACCTGTTGTGTGTGTCACCCTGTCAATCAGAAGCAGCCTTTTTTTTTTTTTTTTGGTAGAAACAGAGTCTCACTTTATCACCCTCCATAGAGCACCATGGCATCACACAGCTCACAGCAACTTCCAACTCCTGGGCTTTGGCGATTCTCTTGCCTCAGCAGGCACCAGTCACAACGCCTGGCTGTTTTTTCTGTTTTGAATTTTGGCAATGCTGGGTTTGAACCCTCCGCCTTTGGTGTATGGGGCCAGCACCCTACTCAATGAGCCACAGGTGCCGCCCAGAAGCAGCCATGTTTTGCAAACACAAGGAGAGCCACTGTAGGATGAAACCAACTCAACAGAAACAGAACAGAGAGATGGAAAGATATCAAGTCCTGAGGTCCCTTGGACCTCATGACTGAACTGCCTTCAGCTTATTGCATTGCTGGACATTTCAATATTCTAAGTCTATAAATTTTCATTACTTGAGACTTAAACCATCGTTCCTATGTCCTCTGTTTAGACCAGAGCCACAGACTCTGCACAACCACTGCCATATCCCCCTGTGCTCCAGTCACCACCCCTGAGGGTGGCACCTGCATGCAGCACTTCCCCTGGGCACTGCAACCAATGTCCTAGAAACCCTCAAGTTGCAAAGCCAGAGGGTCTGAGGCACAGGGAAGTACAATATCTCTCTTTTCTTCATGCTAAACCCAAGAGAGGATATCAAAGCTCATTGTTCTGGCCACAATATTATTCAGAGTTTTAGTGAAATAGATATTTTCATTTTACTTGCATTGCATCCTTTTCTCTCCCAGTGACAAGATGTGAGTTTGTGGGACTTGGCCAAGAAAATAACTAATAGTTGCCACCCTGTGTTAGTCAAGCAAGGCCAACAAAGCCACATATGGATCTTTCTTACAACACAGCCTTTGCCAGAGGCCCCTCAGCGCCTCATTCAGACTCTGGTTTTTTAGACCAATATTGGTACATCAATCAGCTTGTGCTAGTTTGGGCTGCAGTAACAAGCAATCCTCAAATCTCAGTGGCTTGCAAAGGTTTTTACATTGTCGATATTATATTTACAGTATAAACATAATGGTTCTATACATACATTTGGTATAAAGGTTTCTCCATTCTAGACTTTTTATTTAGCTTCATCTTTTGATTAACTGGATTCCCACACCCAGTATTTTTTTCAGGAAATACTTACAAGTGCTATAGTCCCAGCATAATTTTCCTGTTTGTGAATGACATTTGCTTTCAGACTTGAATGACAGTTTGGCTGAGGGAAAACATGTCTGGTCCTACTTGTCTCAGAACTCTGTAGACAACACTTACTACTTTTTGCTATTACTGCAGACATGTCAGGCCACTTCAGGCTGTTTTTCTCATGTGAGTGACTTGCTTTTTCTGCCTGGATGCCCATTTGATTTTTTTTTTTTTAGCTTTAATACTTAATTACGTCACTAGGACATGTTCTGTGCATTTGGAACATAATGTACCCTATCAAATAGTATACTCCTTTATAGGACAGTTTTCTTTTCTATTTGAATGTTTTTCTACCTCATTTATTCTGTCCACTTCAACTGGAACAACAATTGCAATTCTGCTGGGTTTCTTATGTTTGTCTTGAACGTCTACCTATTTTTTGCTATCTTTGTTCTTCTCCATTTCATTTTATGAGATTTTTCTCAGGCTTGTCTACGATGCATCTTACTCTGCTTTCAAACTCTGTTCCATTTTTGTGATTGCCAGTAAGGTTTTTGTCTCTCTAACGCATGTAGTATCAAGTTACATTTCTATCATTTGAGATTTGTCAGCTCACTTTTTATCTTTATCCAGTCTCTTAGCGTTGCTTCTTTGATCTCTTTTATTCCTTCTCTTGAGTTCTTCCCTTTTCCCATGAGGAGTTTATGTGTTCATCAATTTCTCTGAGATGATGGGCAGGATATTTTTTCTGAAATGTTCCTTCATTTCCCAAAGTAATTTTTTCTGATAGTTTTACTTGTTATGTGTCTTTCCTTTTTTGTCTGTTGAAACAGTTTTCTTAATGATTTTTTTTCTGTGTATTAGTCACCATGGAATGGGGATCGTTCCAACATTTTTCTTAGGAGCTATCCTGGGGCTGTAAGGAGGAGCAGAGCCAGACAGGGCAATAGCCAGGTGCCTGAGGCACCGCGCTAAGGCCACTTTCTCACCATGTTCTCGGTTCTCTATTAAGGGGCACAGTATCCTCTCAGGTTCTATGACCTCCCCCCATCTTGAATCTTAAGGATGAACAGAGAAGTTTTTTTCAGTTCCCTTTTCTTTGAATGCCTTTCCTATTATTTTTATAACTTTTTCCCTTCGTTTTAAAAAATAAGCTTTTTTTCGGGTATTATTTGCATGCATTAAAATTCACCCATTTTAAGTACGCAGTTAGAGGAGTGTGACAATTGTGAAATGGTCATGTTACCGCTGTCGTAATCAAGGCATAAAGCATTTTGTCACCCTAAAAAATTTCTCTGTGTCCCTTTGTACCAATCCCCTACGCTAGCTGCCCTCAGCCTGGGGAACCGCTGAGCTACTTCCTGTCATGATTGCCTTTTGGAGAATCTCATGTGAACGGAATCATATAGAGTGCAGTCTCTCGTGGTCACTTCTTTCTCTTAGCATAAGGCTTTTGAGAGTCACACATATTTTTGTACGTGCTTTGTTTCTTTTTATTGGGAAGCAAAATTACATGAGAATTCTACATTTTGTTTACCCATTTTCCGGTTGATGAACATTTCGGCTCTTTTTGTGTTTGAGCCACCTACGAACAAACCTGCTATGAACCTGAACCTGTAAGTAGAAGTGGACAAATATTTTTCTCTCGGGTAAATGCTAGGAGTGGGGTTGCTGCATTGTGTGATAAATGTGAACCAAACCGTTTGCTAAAGTGAGGGGACAGTTCTATTTCCCTAAGTAATCTATCAACTTTTTAGTTGATTTTCCTCAGCAAAGCTTAGTACTATCAATCTTTTAAATTTAATTCTATTGGGTATATAGTCCTATCTCATTGTGGTTTTAATTTGTATTTCATGGTATTTCATTGAAGTGAAGTTGAGCATCTTTTCATGTGCTTGTTAACCATTTATGTGTTCTTTACTGAAGTGCCTCTTCAAAATTTTGCTCATTTTTTAAATTAATTTTTATTTTTTGTTCATTTTTTTTAAAAATGGGTTTTTTTTTTCATTATTAATATTGTTGAAATATTTTGGCTACAGGTCTCTGGTCAGATTATACATTGAGAAAAAATATTCTCACATTCTGCAGCTTCCTTTTTCATTTATTTAACAATGTCTTTTAAAGAGAAAAAGACAACAACCAGCAATCTCTATAGCTTGCAAAGATTTTTTACCTCATCAATATTGTATTTATAGTATAAACATAATAATTCTGTACATACTTTTTTTTTGAGACAGAGTCTCACTTTGTCACCCTCAGTAGAGTGCCACGGCGCCACAGCTCACAGCAACCTCCAACTCTCTGACTCAGGCAATTCTTTTCCCACAGCCTCCCGAACAGCTGGCACTAAGTGCCCACCACAATGCACAGCTATTTTTAGAGACGAGGTCTCACTCTGGCTCAGGTTGGTCTTGAACCTGTGAGATCAGGCAATCCACCCACCTCACCCTCCCAGAGTGCTAGGATTACAGGCGTGAGCCAACGCACCTGGCCTGTACATACATTTAGTATAATGGTTTTTCTATTCCAGAGTTCCTTATTTGTATTCATTTCCTGATTAACTGGGTTGACAAAGTTCATTTTATCAATTTTCTTTTTTCATGGCTCAAGTTTGTATGTCCTATTTCAGAAATTTGTATGTAAGCTAATGTCATAAGAGTTTCACCTGTGTTGTTTCCTAAAAGCTTTATTGTTTTACCTCTCATGTTTACATTCATGATCCATTTAAAATTAATTTTTATGTACAATGAGGGATATCCAGTTGTTTTACTATCTGGACTTGCTTTTAAATAACTTTCTAAATTACCTAAATAATATGTAGCCAGGGTAGAAAATTCAAATATTTATATATGACCAAAAGGAAAAAAGAATCACTCGCAATCTCACTATCAGAATTTCACACACTCACTTACCAGTGATTTCTGAAGTTCCTTTCCTGACAGCCCCTAAAAGCAGGCATTCTCGTTTTAGTCTGTACTGCCATCCTGAGAAGTGAAACTTGTCCTTCTTTTTTAGTTTGGATTTATATGGTTGGTACTAAAGTTTCCATATGTTTACTGGTCTCTGCATTTCTACTTTTGTGAAACTCTATCTTCATGTCTTTACCTGATTTTCTTTTAGTATGTTAATATTTTTCTTACAACGTACCCTGGCTCTTACATAGTAAAAACTTTTATTGTATGTGACACAAATATTTTTCTACTTATCATTTGCTTTATATTCTTTTATTAAACAGTTGCTGAGATCTACTATTAGACATGCTATGAGATCCAGAAAAATCACTGGTGAACAAAATAAGATTTAAAAGGCCATGTCTTTGTGAAGCTTAAACTCCGAAGCAGAGGTCCTGAAGCTTTCCCATAAAAGAACCAGATGATAAATGCTTTAGGCCAGAAGGCAAATTCAAGATGGTACTTATGTAACAAGAGAGAAAACTTCTGCCACTCGGGCCCCGTCCCACTAGACTGGGTGATACCGCAGTTGGTGCTGGAGACTGCCCTCCGCAGACAGTCTTACAAAGCCGGGAAACCACCCTGAGAGGGGAAGCAGGAGTCTGGGCAGCTGCTATGGTCAGTTTTACTCTCTGCCTCAGTGACCAGCAAAGCCACTTTGCTTCTCCAGGGGAGCACAGTGGTCTCAGCTTGGGCCACTGGTTAGAAGGGAAGCAGCTTTCTAAGTCACTGGGAGTCCTCTTATCAGTGCCTGGCAGTTACCAACAGCTCACAGGTGGCAACAGAGGGTCCCAAGAGGCTGGGAGGTACGACAGGGGAGGTGGGCACCGGGAGCGGGGCAGACCAGCCGGAGGAAGCTCTGCCTGGCAGCTCCCAGCACCAGTCACACAGAAACAGACGGCAGGCAGGTCGGATCTGGCCCACGTGCTGCAGTCTGCCGACCCCTGTTCCAAACTAAGCAGTATATAACACGTCTGCTTAGTGAGATGCTATCGGAAAAAGAAAAACGGGGAAGAAGGGCAAAGAGTGCTGGAAGGGAAGCAGAGATGGGAACTTTAACCAGGAAAGACTTGTTAGAGCAACAGGAAGTGAGAGAGCCAAGCCATCCGGAAATCCGAGGGAAGCGGTTCCAGGCCAGGGGACCCAGCTCACGTAACGGCCCCGACGCAGGAGCATTTCCAGCAGTGAGCGAGGAAGAAAGCAGACAACTGGAGATGAGGACAGAGCAGAAACGGGGTGATGCTGAGGGAGGGGTGCTCCACTCAGCCTGTGCATCAGGTCCCCTGGAGAGCTTTTGTGCACTCCCAATGCCGGACCCCACCCCCAGTCTCTCCTCTAATTGGCCAGGTCTAGGCATAGCTACTTCTTTTAAAGTTTACCAGATGATTCTTAACCCGAGTTAAGAACCAATGGCGTTGGGCTGTGGAGGTCGTTACAAGGATGGGGCTTCTCCTGGAGGTATAGAAGCCACTCGGGTGGAGGAGCAGTGTGATCAAGTCGCACTGGCTCTCTCTCAAGAGTGGACTGTGAAGGGTGAGGGCAGAAGCAGGAAAGTTGGATGGTGGTCCAAGTGCAATGTCCGGTCACAATGGAGGAGATGGGGAGGGATGGAGCTTTGATATATTTTCAGGGAAAAGCTGACAGAATTAGCTAGGGATTCATGGTGGGATATGAGAAAAAGAACATGTTTGAGAATGACTTCAAAATTGTTGGCCTGAGCAATGGGAGGATGAATTTGCTATTAATTGGTATGGAGAAGACTGTGGGAAGAGTAGGAGAGGTGTTGGCTGCATGGTGGACCTCCCAGTGGAGGCGGTGAGTGGGCAGTTAAACAAGCAAGTCTGGAGCCCAAAACCAAGGGCCAGGCTGGAACTGTGAATTTGCTAATCCTCAACATAGATAGTCCTTAAAACCATAACATTGGACGAGCTCACCAAGGAGGGAGTGTGGACAGAGAAGAGAAGAAATCCAAGAAAGAGCCCCGAGGCCGCTCAGCGTTTTGTTTATGATGATGTTCCTAAATGTATACAGAGTTAGACCTATGGATTTTGCCTTTGATGTTACATTTAAAAGTTCTTTCTCACTCAAAGACATATAACTATTCATCTCCAGTTCTTTTATGTTGTAATTGTTTGTTTTTAATTATGTTCAGATCTTTATTTCTCAATACCATTTCCCAATCAAAGGAACCAGAGTTCCTCAGAGAAATGGCTGATTCCAAGTCAGGGGTAGGGAAAGTACAAAATAAGCCTGGAACATCTTGTTGTGCCAGAAAGCAAAGAAGTGCTTAGAAAATGATGGGAACAGGTCAAAAGGGCACAGGGTCCACTGGCCAAATCCGAGACAACAAGGGAGCGTCAAAATAAATAGACAGCGAAGGGCAATGGCCCATGGAATAACAAAGGGATCTGTGAGTCTATACTGACGGGATGGGAAGAAGGAGACAGAAAGAAGGAGAGAGAAGAGGGAAAGAGCTCTCTAGCTCTTCCTCACACGCAAATACCACCTGGTAAATACAGGAGGAAGCTTTAGAAAATTACCACCTTACAACGATTGTGGTAACAATTAATTTAGGCAAAAATGGGTGCCAGGATATTCACACATCCTCAAAGCGTTCCCCCGCAGATTTTGTATAATCACAACAGAAAATAAAGAAACTTCATAGAGAAATTTGTCAAACCCTGCTTAGCTGAGCAGTCAAAGTTAACATTACCAGCGGGGAACGGACAATGATTGTGTGCCTCCCAAAACGAAGCATGAAGAGCAACGTAATGTGTGTTATGCTATATTCCTGTAAAAATGCATAACCTGGTTCTAATTATGAAGAAATACCAGATGAACACCAATGGAGGGAGATTCTTCAAAACAACTGTCCTGGACATGTCAAAAAACTATCAATGACATAAAAGACAAAGAAAAGCTGGTAAGTTATTACAGATAAAGGCAGCTAACGAAAAGCAACGAATAATCCTAGATTGGATACAGGACAGGGAAGGGGAAGGCCTAGGCAGGACATTATTGGGAAATTGGAAAGTTTGAATATGGACTAAGCATTAGATGACAATATTGCATCAATGCTAGTAATTGTGAATTTGACCGTTACCGATATACTACATATTGTGGTTATATAAGAGAGAATATCTTTTTGATATGGAAGACTTTCACTGAAGTCTTTAAGGATAAAGGGTACATGTTGCTCTCAACTTACTTTCAAATGTTGCAGGAACAAAAATGTAAATACATTTAAGAATGTATAAATATATACATCTAAAATATATGTATACATGTGTATACATATGTTGGTGTGTGTGTAATCAAACAAAAATTGTAAAATGTTAACAGCTGGCGAATCATTGTTAAGGATATGATGGAATTGATTTCACCATTCTTATTTTTCTAAATTTAAAAGCTTTTCAAAGTGAAGGGTGAAAAATAAAAATACATATATGCAGTTAAAAGCTAATGTTTGTTTATATATGTATATTTTGAGGAAAGAATATAGCTTAGCCTTTTCTAACCAGTCCTTTTCCATCTCAATGATATAAACTCCATAATAAATAACAAATTCTCACACAGATTTGGATGCATTTCCACCTTTCTAGTCTGTCCCAAGAATCCATCTGTCTGTTTTTTTCTTCACTAGTAAATATGCTTTAATTGTTGTAGCCTTAAATTATATTTAATATCTAGTAGGGCAAACCGATCCACCTTGCTCTTCTTCAACATTTTCCTCCCCATACTTTCATTTTTCCAGAAAAACTTACAATAATTTTGTCAGTTTTGTTTTTATTTCTTAAGAAGAAAACAACTCATGGAGATTTTGATTGGAATTAGTCATAGATAGGTTAATTGGGATAACTGAAATTTTATTATTGCAGCTTCTCTTCCTAGAAGAAAATGTTAGTTTCTCTTTTCGTTAAAGGCTCATTTGGAGTTTCTCTGTAAAGTCTTTTCATTTTCTTTACATAAATCTTGCACATTTCTTGTTCAGTTAATTCCCATGAATTTTGTTGCTGTAGTAAATGTAATATATTTCCATGATGTGTTCTAACGGCTTGTTCATTATCATAGGAAAGATATTGGTTTTTACAACTATATTTCTATATTTTGTGACTGCTACCCTACTAAACTCATTTGTTAGCTATATGACATTTTCAGTTGATTTTGTTGAGATGTTCAAATTACAAAACCATATCCCCTGAAAATAACGGTGGTAATATTTTCTCCTTGGGAATATTTATGACCCTTATTTTATCTTCTTGTTTAATTCTATTGCTAGAACTCCCTGAATATTAATAAGTAATAGTGGAGATACAGGCATCCTTATCTTGTTCCTGAACTTAATTGGGATGTCACTAATGTTTTTGCATTTAACGATCATGTTGCTTTGGTCTGAGAGCAATTATCTTTGTAATGTTAAAGGAGTAATTTTCAATTCTTTTATTTACAAAAACATCACCAGAAATGGGTGATAACATCTTGAAATCTTTTTTTACAACTCTGATTTACTAATCTCTCAGTCTGTGCCTAGCTCTGTGCCAACAGTTTTATATTCATTATTCATTAATCTGAACGTGACTCTGACTACTATTTTCCAAATTTCGAGATAGAGAAACTGACCAAGGATTCACAGCTGAGAAGTGAAAAAAGACAGTATTTGAATCAGGCTTTCCGATTTCAAAACTCAAGCCCTTAAGCTCTTCACACTCCGTGATAGTGAAAATGTGGGTTTTCACCTGCATCTATTAACATAATGGATCATAGTAAGAGATTTGTTAAAAACTGAACAGCATTTGCATTGCTAGAATGAACCCTGCTTGTACATAATAAATTATTATTTTAAACATACGGCTGCATTCAATTTTTTAATATTTTGAGTCTGTATTTGTGAAATGGAAGGCAATTTTTCCTCAGCCCATCTGGCTTGTTGGCTTTACTGTCCAGACAATCCTAGCTTAGCAAAACTACTTGGGAAGCTGCCCATCTTTTTCCATGCACTAGTTCTATTTAACAGCCCAAAGATGATCTGCTCCTTGAAGGTTTAAAAGAAGTCGCCTCTAAGTTTAATACTTTCTTTGACAATTGTTTCAGCTTCATCTAGGATTGCTAGTGCAGTAGACCCTTAACTGACCACCTCCTTAAGCTGACCTAATTTTCACAGACAGGACATGCACCACATGTACATATCAGTACAGTGGGCCTAGTTCCTTATGTTGACCACCTCCATATGTTGACCAGTTTGTTACAGCCCTTGGGTGGTCAACTTACAAAGATTCATCTATGCATTCGGATTTTGTAACTACTTCAGTCAAAATCTGTTATTTATATTTTCCTAGAAACTATCTGTGAAAAGCTTTTGCACAGCTAAGGATACAACAATTAAAGTGAACAGACAACCTTTAGAATGAGAAAAGCTATTTGCATGCAAATCTGACAAAGGCTTGATAGCTAGGATCTATAGAGAACACAAATTAATCAACGAAGAAGAGCAAACAATCCCATCTATCACCGGGCAAGAGACATGAACAGAACCTTCTCTCAGGAAGACAGATGAATGACTAAAAAAGTATAAAAAATGCTTATCATCAGAGAAATGCCAATCAAAAACACACTGAGATATCATTTAGCCTCAATGAGAACACCCTGCATCACAAAATCCCAGAGTTCCAGATGCTGGCACAGGTATGGAGATAGAGGGACACTTTCACACTGTTGGTAGGACTGCAAACTAAAGCAACTTCTTTGGAAAGAAGAATGGAGAATCCTCAAAGAACTCAAATTAGACCTTCCATTTGACCCCGCAATCCCACTACTAAGCATCTACCCAGAAGAAAAAAAATCACTTTATCATAAAGACATTTGCTCTAGAATGTTTATCATAGCTCAATTTACAAATCTCCAAGATGTGGAAACAATCTAAATGCCCATCAACTCAGGAATGGATTAACAAGCTGTAGTATAGGTCTACCATGAAGTACTTAGTATTCAGCCAAAAGAAAAAATTCCTAGTCTACATCTTTTGTATTAACTTGGACGGAGATGAAACATAGTCTACTTAGCAAAGTATCACAAGAATGGAAAAGCGAGTATTCACTGTACTCAATTTTATTATGAAACCAGTAGACCATCTACCACATGCCCACATAGGAGAGAAACTTAATTCTATTCAAGTTGGGGGAAGGGGAAACAAGGGAGGGGATTGGTGTGCTCTACTTAAAGGGCACAAGGTAGGGGTGTATGGCACACCTTTTGGGCGCACTTTACCTAAAAAATTCAAAAAATATGACCTGGTTCTTTATACCCTAACAATAACCTAAAATTTAAAAAAAAAAAAAAAGGAGAAAAAAGCTGTCTACTTTGTTGAGATTTTCAAGTTTATTAACATAAAGTTTATATTTATATTTTTCATTTACTAGATATCATTTCTCATTTCCACACTCTCATATTTTTCTCTTTTTCTTGATTAGCCTTGCCAATGGTTTCTCTAATTCACTGGTCTTTTTAAAAAGCCATACCCTGGCTTTATTTATCAATTTATGTTTCCTATTTTCTAATCCATTAATTTCTGGGAGTTTCATTATTAGCTTCTCCTTTTTTCCTAGAGTTGTACTGGTGATGATGGCGGTTGTTTGCTTTCCTCTTTTTCTGGCTTCTGGAAATAAATGTTTGGTTCATTTATTTTTCTATATTGTCATCATTATCATTATGGTCTATGCTGCCTGTTATTGACATTTCCATTCTTTCTTGGACCCAAGAGTTACTTAGAAGAGTGATTTTTAATTTCCTAAATGATTTGCTGTTTTTGTTCTTTCATCTTTTGATTTTTAATTTCTAGTTTTCTTGAATTCTTGTCAGAGAATGTGACCTGGACAATTTGCACATTTTAGAGGTTATGGATAACTTCTTTGTGAGCTGGTATAAGTATAGTTTTTAAAAATGTTCTCAAAAGTGACTAAAAAGAGTGTGTATACTGAACAAGTTGGAAGGATGGAAGATGATGTGTCTTTAAACCACTCACATGGGCCACGCAAACCCAGCTCTCCCAGCACCAGAGACAGGAAAATAAAAAGAGGGAAAGAGGCTAACAGGGGGTCTGTGGATAGTAAAGGCACACAGGAAATGGTGAGACGCCTCCTTGGAAACTCTCTCTTGGGGATAGTTCAATGTAGACAGTGAGTAGCAGGCAGTGAGTAGCAATGCTAGGGACACCCCTAGAAGCAAAGTCCCAATTTTGCCTGCTATTGAACAAGAGGAAGGCCCTGTGGGGCTTCAGATCATCATCCAACCAGCTAGACTTGCCATAGCCCCTCACCTCCTCTCCTCTGCCCAGAATCGTCCTGCTCCCCCACAGCCTTCTCTCTCAAGGTGGGTGCCCTTAGAATAGGGCAGGGGGAGTGGGGCAGTGCTTGATCCTGACAGTCTCAGAGAAAAGAGAAGCTACTCGCTGGTGGTCCAATGGCTTTGTCTTGCTTAGAAAAAAGACAAAGTGCAATAACCAAAATGTGCTCATCTGTGGCCAGTACAACACTCCCCTGTAACTCAGAGGAGATGTCTAGCCTGGGCCAAACCATGGGCCCAGCTACCGAGGAAGGCTGAGCCCACTGCCTCTCTGGGACCAGCCTCCCGCCCTTTGGTCGCACTTCCAGTCCCTCTTCCCACTGTCTCTGCGCTTCTGTCTCTTATCCCAGCCCCTCCTATCAATTACAACAGAAAGACAAGGAACTTCCACTACTGACACTTCACAGGTGGCACCTTGTTGCTTCATCCTCACAAGGTAGAAGGCAAAGGGACTAGCAGACTCCTCCAGGACTCCCATAAGGACACCAATCTCATTCAAGAGGCAGAGCCCTGCTGACCCAATCACCTCCCAGTGGCCCCACCTCTTAATACTGTTACTTGGGAGAGTGAGTTTCAACATGAACGTTGGAGGGACACAAACTCCAAACTATAGTATCACCATCATCCCTTTAAACTTTATTCATTGAGAGATAAACCTGGGGTTGAAAACTGGAGTGCTGGCTGGGCACCCATAGCTCAGTGGTTAGGGTGCCGGCCACATGCACTGGGGCTGGTGGGTTCAAATCCGGCCCCAGGCCTGCTAAAGAGACAAACAAAAAAAAAATGGCAAACAAACAAAAATAGCCAGGTGGTGTAGCGGGCTCCTGTAGTCCCAGCTACTTGGGAGGCTGAGGCAAGAGAATCGCTTAAGCCCAAGAGTTTGAGGTGGCTGTGAGCTGCAATGCCACGACACTGTACCAAGGGCTATAAAAGTGAAACTCTGTCTCAAAAAAAAAAAAAAAAAAAAGAAAGAAAGAAATGAACAAACAAAAAGAAAAGAAAAAAAAGAAAATTGGAGTGCAGAAACTTTTTCGTACCTCTAGATAATAATCGTTGCTTGAAGTCTCAGATGCTAACTCAGTTCAGTAACTAAAAACAACCAGGCTCTTGTGACAACAAAATTCTCAAACCTTATTTTGATTTTCTCCCTTCTCTCAGCAAGGGCCGGTTAGGGGTGGCCACTTATAGGAGGCCACTTTGTCGGGCCCCTAGGGCCAGATACTGACACCATATTTCCTTCTTTCACTGTGTGGCCCTTCCCTACCCCTTCCGGCTCACTATCTGTGGCATCTGCCCCCCACCAGGCCCAGCGGGGAAGAAGAAGCAGGGAGAAAAGTGCAATTTACAGGGCTGTGTGAAAGTGCGTTATGCTCCCCCACGGAAAGATGACTTTCATCTGGGGCATCTCCCTGAACTCTTCAAAGTCTCACAGGGAACATCTGAGTGAACTTGCCAGGAAGAAGGAGCTGCAGTGAGTTCCGTGGCCCTTGCCCATTGTCACACTGCCTGTCTGTTGTCGGCAGGGTCCCACAGCTATGAGTTTTCTTCCCACGTGGCTCTCCCTGGTCCATGAGAAGCAGGCACATCCCGCCCTGGCCCTTAGTGGAAGCAGATCATGACCGGCCACCTCCCTCGGCCTCACCACCCAGCCTCCCTGCCGGCAGTGGCAGACCCCAGCTGTGTCCCTCAAGTTCTCCTGGGCAAGGTCAGTAGACAGCAGCAAGCAGGAGACTGAGACCAACTCACAGTGAGACTCTGAGAAGATATTCCCCCTCCCCTAGTCAGTGTGACCCCAACAACTGGAGCTTCTCGTAGTTACTTATACCCTAGTCGGGGATAAAGAGTCCAGGAGGCAGGAAACCAATTTTCCTACTAACTCTTTCCTAACTTTGGCACATGGTTGGCAACTTGGGGTGAACACTGAAATCCCCTGGACTGTGTTAGAAAATAGTGATATCTGTTCCCCAGCGACTCGATTCTCATTTAATCCGTCTGGGGTGCAGCCTGGGCCTGAAGTTATGAAAGTTGATCTTATCCCTTGGGTCATTCTGGTCACATCGGACTAACACAGTGAGAGACCAGTAGGGAAAAGCACTCAGTGCATCTGACATTGCTTCAAGAATCTAATTCTCTACAAGCCTGGCTGCTGAAACCACCTGCTGTAACCTGAAACCAATTTGATCTGCTGGCTACTGAAATAACTTGCTGTTTTACTCACCACCCCCATTCACCAATCAGAGTTGTCCAGCTCCCCAAAGCTTTACTAGTGCCAATTAACTTCCTCAAAGAATGACAGGTAACATTTCTCCTTTTTAAACCTCCCTTTCAACCTGCTCTTTGTTCATCAGACATACTGAAGGCCACACAGTTTGTGTGCATATCCCAAATTGTGATTCTTTCTTCCTAAATAAAGTGTTAAATATAGAGATTCACCTCTACTTATTTCATTTGACTTGGAGAGGGTTTTAAAACACTCCCCAGGTAAGGAGTAGGGCACTGGCCCCATATGCCAGAGGTGACGGGTTCAAACCCAGCCCCAGCCAAAAATTGCAAGAAAAAAAAATGCTTTAAAACACTCTCCAGATGATTCTGATAAGCAGCCAGGTATAAGAACCAGTGTCTGCAGGGTTAACTGTGTTTATGAAGTGCCCGGGGTGTTCTTTCCAGCAGGTCTCACATAGGGTCAAGAGTCTGCATTTCTAAGAAGTCCCTGGGGATGCTGACGCTTCTGATTTGAGCACCACATTTTGAGCATCAGAAAACTAGAACATCTATGTGCTTGGTAAAACTCTGATTTTTGTTTCTCTTAAAAAGGCTTTATTTTAAGAGTAGTTTTAGGTTCACAGCAAAAGTAAGTGGGAGGTACAGATTTCCCATGGAGCCCCTCCTCACCCCCACCCCCCTCCCCCATTATCGACATTCCCCACCACAATGGTACACAATCAACTGAACCTACACTGAAACATCACTGTCACCTAAAGGCCATAGCTTCCATAGTTTACCTTAGGGTTGCCTCTTGGCGTTGCACATTCCGTGTGTTCGACCAGCGCAGGATGACAGGTCTCCACCCTCACGGTATCAGACCTACCAGTTTCAGTGGCCTAGAAATCCTCCTCGTGCTGCCTATCCATCCTTCCCTTCTTCTAGCCACTGCAGCCACTTGAAACTTTGATTTTTAACATGTTGCCTATTTGTAAGTTTTAAAGTCTGAAGAAGTTATTGTCTTAAACAAAGTAGGCAATGATGCCTCTGAAAACAGAGTTTCCCCTACTGGGCATGCGCTGAGCCGGGTAGCACTTTCTCAAGACTGCCGCCCGGCACATCAAAGGTTACTCAGCAGCATCCTGGGTTCTACTCCATGGCTGCTGGTAGCAATTCCCCCTCCTGGACCAAAAATGTCTCCAGATTTTGTCAAATGTCCTGTGCAGCCAGAATCATTCCCATCCCACCCCACCCCACCCCGTCAGCAGCTATCAATCTAATAGCAACATGAAGAACTTACAGAAGTTTTACATTTTTCATATTTAAAATTTCATTCATTTGGGTGGTGTCTGTGGCTCAAGGAGGAGGGCGCTGGCCCCATTTAAAGGCGGTGGTGGGTTCAAACCCACCACCCCCCGTCAAAAACTGCAAAAAATAAAATAAAATACTGCAAAAATTTTTTTTTCATTTATTTATGAATCTTACCATCGAGCACCTCTTGTGTGTGCCAAGCAGAATTCTGCAACTGGAGATACACAGGTGAATGAACCAAATGCTGATATAATAATATAAAGTCGTGAGAATTATGTGCAAAAATAAATGAATAAAGCCCGCAGCGGAATAGTGATGGCCTGGAGCAGGGTGAGCCAGCAGGGAAAATCCCATCAGGAGAGGCGGGCATGGCCTCTTGGAGGAGGCAACTTTCAAGCAGGAAAAGGAGGTCAGGCGAATATCGGGGGAAGGCAGAGGGTAGATTGCTGGAAGCTGAGGGAAAGCTGGTACAGAGGCCCTGAGGTGAGAGCGCACTAAACCCCAGGACAAAACAGCAGGCTGGGCGCAGGCGAAGGGAGTGTGCTCCCTCCCCCACCAGCAGACTGAAGAGAGCCAGACAGGCTTAGAAGGGGCCTCTGCCCTGGTCAGGCCGGACCTCAGAGTCTCCACTTCCCCCTCACTGTCACATCTGTGAGATTCCATTTCTCTATTTCATCTTTAAGTCACCTTCATCTGAGAAATACAACGACCCATAATTTTAAAACCCCCACTAAGGCTATGAATTCTTGGATTTCGTTTTTTGTTTGTAACAGCTTTTGCTGTTTTTTAATGAGATATTATTTGGTTCATAAAAGTTTATGGTGTGTCTTTATCATGGATTGTCGTTTTGATCAATATAACATACCCTCTCTTCTTTTATTTGCAGTTTCCCTTGAATTCCATTTTGATTAGTATTTGGATATATCGTTCTGCTTTCTTTTTGTTCGCATTCTCTGAGGATCGTATTTTCCCATTTTTTTGTCATACTTTCATGTTATTGTACATTTCTGAAAAGCGGTATATATTTTGATTTTTTTGCACAAACTAAAAGTTTTCCTCCGTCCACAGCAGAATTTCCTGTGTTCTTACTTGCTATGAAACTTGTATGTCTGGCATTGTTTCCATGGTGCCATTTTGTGCTTTATTTCTATGTTCTTTGTTGTTTCTTTTTCTTAATTTTCTTAATTGGTCAATTTTTCTTGGCTTGTTTTCTGCAATAATTTGAAAGTTATGGACTTGTAAAGTGAAACAAAACATGTAAAGCCAGAAAAATTCTACCATTTTTGAGAATTAAATACTCTCTATAACTATACTGAAGTAAGATGAGAAATTTAGGGCACTTTTATATTTTTCTTTGCCTTTCTCTCCCCTTAAACTCTTGTCAGAATAATTATATATTTGGCATTTACAGTTCTTTTCCTTCAAGAATTATTTTTGATGTTTGTATCTGGTTTCATAACCATGTTCCAAACAATGACTTGGAAATTAACTACTCTTTACTGGTTTAATTACTCATGGTTGTTTCTTTTGTACCACTTCGTTCATTCTTGGGTTCTTGGTTTTGACTCATTTCTCAGTTGACTGATAGGCCTTTTGGGATTATTGTTTTCTAAGCAGATTACATGAGTTCTTACATGTCTGAGGATGTCTCTCTCTTGACCTATATATGAATGACATCATAACTATGTACAGAATTCTTCGTAATTGTTGTCCTTAAAATTCAGCAGACATTGCTTCATTGTCTTCTGAAATTTAGAGTTGCATAAGTGAAGTCTGGGTCAAGCTTGTATTTCCTCTCCTTGTGGGGAACCTGTTTTTCCTTGCTTAGATACTGGAAATATTTTTCCTTTCTCTTTGAAACTGGAGATTTTTATAAAGATATAGGTATTTGTATGTCCTTTTATGTTAATTTTGCCCCTTGAACCTGATGGCTCACATCTTCCTTCACATCAGAGAATTTTTCTTCTATTATTTGATTTTAGAAATAGTAGATTATGAAAAATAATGAAATATTTCAAGTAGAGATTTTAAACGAATATCTAAGAGCTCCATTAATGGTTGGCTTAGATATTCATTATAGCCTCTATAAATATATGCTGAATGAATGAATAAACAAATAAATGGATGAATGAGGATGCATTTTTTTCCCTTTTTCCTCTCTCTTTATTGTCTCATTACATAAATGTTGTAGCACCTGGCTTCTCTATACCTTTTATGTTTCCTTCATCTTTTAAGCCTCTTCTATTAATTAGTAGAAATTTTCAAGCTAGTTTTCTTTTTTGTGTGTGTGTGGACATTGCGGGGGGGTCTCACTCTTGCTCAGGCTGGTCTCAAACTCCTGAGCTCAAGCAATCCTCCCACCTTGGCCTCACAGGGTGCTAGGATTACAGGCAAGAGCTACCATGCCCGGGGTTCAAGCTTGTTTTCTAATTTTATTTGGTTTTATGTGATTTGTGGCTTATACTTTTTAAATCTTAGTTATTCTTCATATTTCAACTTTTCTTTACTAAAAAAAGGAATTTTCATCATTGAGATAGTTTTTTCTTAAAGCACAATGAATCTTGTAGAAACCATGGAGAAGTATTATATTTCATCTTCTATTGTTTTATTTTCTCTTGTTTCTTGCAGCAACTCTTCTTCACAGAGGGACACATGTGTTTGGTTTCCCTGCATCACTCCCTGCAGTAGTCTAACTTGAAGGTTAAGATCCCTGCCTCCTGCTGTTTCTGTCCGGTGTTGCTCTCCCACAATGAACCAGGGCTGAGAGACCCATAGAGTTTCATCATTCTGTATTATGCAAATAATAGTGTATGATCTTGAAAGCTAGGAGGTCACAGAAGATGTTGCACCTTCCTTCTTGTGCCCTTGGATCTCTTAGTCCCAGGGAAGCCCATCATCGTGTCACGAGGACGCTCAAGCAGCCCTGCAGAGGGATGTAGCTGGGGAGGAAACAGTCTCCTGCCAACAGGCAGCTCCAGTTGTCCAGCTACATGAGAGACCCGCCTGACCCCTCAAGCCATCAGATGCCCACAGCCTCAGCTGACCCATGAAAGGACAGTGCCCTAATGAGAGTCCCTGGGCCACAACTGCCCCACCACACCTTTCCCAAGTCCCTGACCCACTGAAATTGGGAGCAGTCATAGTGTTTATTGTGGTTTTAAGTTGCCAAGTTTTCAGATAATTTGTTAGGTAACAAAGATACCTAGTACAATCTCCTTTCAAACTCATTGGCCATTTCAGTACATGTTCTTTTTCCTCTGTTTACCCAGAATTTGGATTTGACACAGGTTGTGTCAGAGCTCATGTGCGTTTTATGTTCAAATCTGACATTCCCAGGGGGAGGAGAAGAGAAGGGCTGAACTATACTGTAGTCTTATGCCGCCTGTCCAGAGATCTACGTGTTCATGGTGTGCAGAGGCTTAGAAAGCCTGGTGACGGTGGTTATGTGTTGGGGGGCCTAAAGCAGCCCCACACAAACCCTTTTCCCCTCTGCCTCCTCCTCTCCTCCTAAGACAAAGTCTCCCAGAAGTTTGCACCAAAAGACCCTAAGCTGACAGCAGCCTGTGGAATGTGCCTGGCCCCCACTTCCCCATATAAAAGTGGTCCCTAACTGCCACCCGGTGCACACACCACCTTTGCACTGCCCAAGATGGTCTCCCTCTCCTTTCAATAAACCTGGCCTGACCATCTCCTCTGTGGCCTTATCTCTGCCACCACCACTTACAGCAGCAATAGATAACTAATACAGTCTCCTTTCAGACTCATTGGCCGTTTCAATGGATGTTCTGTTTCCTCTATTTCCCCAGAATTTGGATTTGACTTACACCTTTCAGTATGGCTGCATGGGAGGGTTTTCTACAGGGGTGTTTTCCTGTGCCAGCAGTAGCAGTGTTCCCTCCCTGCTCCAACCTGACGTCAGGCCAGCAGGCTCCACCTCCCACCTCTCACTTCCTCCCACAGAGGCGGAGCCACAGTGCCGACCTCCTTTCTTGCCTGCATAGGTCTCCTGCATTGCATTTACCAGGGACTGCTGCAGGCTCCGGAAACCACAGGTTGTAGGGCATTCAAGAACCAAACGCCCCTCTTTCCTGCACTGAAACCCCTCAATCTCATCCAGTTAACTCTCCAGATCACAGAGTTTAGATTTCGTTCTAGACTGAAGCATTAGGACAATATCATGAGCAACAGCCACCCAGGAAGAGCAAACCTTGGGAAACAACTGGGCATGGTTTGATGTGGTTGAACACACACACTCACACAACCTACAACCTACTTCTAAAGACACTTTGGAAATTGTTCATCAGAAGACAAGAATGTTCACAGCAGCAGTGTTTATGGTAGAAAGAACCTGGAAACACCAAATGTTCATCAGTCAGAGTGGACAGACAGACTGAGACGTGTTTGTTACGCGTCATGCATCCCATACAGTGGTGGGAAAACGAAGCACAACATGGAGGAATCTCAAACTTCATCGTGTGGAGCAAAAAGAAGTGGAAGATAAATGACTCCATTTATAAAATGTCAGCCAGCATGGAATATTAACAAGCTTAGGGCTATATCCCAAAGTGGGTAGTGGAATAACAAATTCGAAATTGAGGGGATGGAAATTAGCCAGCCGTGGTTGTGCCCACCTATATAGTCCTAGCTACTTGGGAGACTGCAGTGGGAAGATGACTTAAGTAAGCCCAGGAGGTCAAGGTTGCAGTGAGCTATGATCACTCCGTGCACCCCAGAATAAGCCTGAGATCATCTCTAAAAAAAGAAATTGAGGGGATCAGAAGGGAGGAGGACGCAACTAAAATGGGGTTTCCTAGGGACAGCTCTATACCTGGCAGAGTTAATTTTCTCAACCTGAGAGGTATTTGCTTTGTTGTTACTGTTTGACCTGCGCACATACTTTTCAGACTCTTCAATATATGAGAAATATTTCACAATGTAACAGTTTGAAAAAAGATCCTAACAACTTCATGACTCAGGTCTTCACAATGAGACGTTGGCCCTCCCCCGCCCCCCCTTTGAGTCTCAGGGCAGTAGCCCCTTCCTGTGCTGGAAAACACCACCCTTCCCCAGGAGGAGCTGGTCTTCCAGGCCCCTCAGTCTCCAGAAGTCCCCACCAGATTGGCACCAGATTGGCATCTCTTGGGCCTGAGGTCAGCTCCTCCCTGGACCACCTTGAACATGAAGCAATAAATTCCTCCTTGTTCATAAGCTAGTTTGAGTAGGGATTGTCTGTCGCTTGCGACTAAAAGAATTCTGAACAACATGTAAAGGTTTGTTTGCTGAGCGTTTCCCCAAAGGTACAGGCCCCATCCTGACGTGCCTGAGAAGGTGGAAAATGTTATTTACATCCTGCGAGCAGCTAGGTTCAGAGCAGGAAACTTATTATCCACTGACCCAGCACTCAGGGTACACAGCAAGTGGACAGACACTGGCCTAGGAGCCAAAAGAGCCTCGTTCTGCAACGAACTCTGGCCTCAACAAGCCGCTGGCCATGAGAAAGACACTCTTAACCCCTGCACCAGTTGCTTCATCTGTTTGGTGGGAAATTTGAACCTAACGAAGTTCACATTCACTTAACTTCACTGCCCCCCATTGTTGTGCATTCATAGAATGTGAGAGTCCCTGAGAATATAAAGAAGCTATTGGGAAGACAGGCCACACACAGCACATAGTCAGAGAGCAATGGGAGGGGCTCAACTCTAGGATCAAATTCCCCAGCCCAGACACTCCACCCACAGGCACTGAGGACAGTTACCCACCAAGGTCAGCTGCCCACCAAGGCTGGGCATGGGAGCATGTGTGGATTGAAGTGGGAGCAGGAGGTGGGCCTCCCCGTGGGCCTCCAAGATCACAGAAGGCTCTCCCTGCTTGTTTGCGGGAACCAAGGGTCAATTAGGGGAGAAATGAAACTCATTTCAGATAGGGAAGACCACAGGCTAGCCACAGGGAATGGGGAAATCTGTGGAACTTGAGTGGAGGAGTTCGTAAAGTGTGCCAGCTGCCTGGAAGGGCTCTGTGCCCATTCCACAGAGTGAGGCCCTCTGGCTGGATGTAGGAGTGTCACCAACAGACACTCCCCAGTGGCAGAATGTCCAGTCTGTCAGCGAAGCTCAGGAATGTTCTCACATCAGGCCTACATCTTGTAGCAGCTGTGCTAGGTTTGACCCCAGAGGGTGGGCTGATAGAGCCCAAAGCAGGGAATACCCACTGCCCTGTGCCCCTTGCCACACTGCAAACTACTAACCAGTGGGGAGTTTGTAAGATGGTTGGAGCAAGATTGGGTGATTTGTGGCTAGGCCAAGGGAGTGAGGTGGGAGGTAACTTGGGCTAACTTGCCCGAAACTGATCTCTTGTAGCTGGCTTCTTACAGGGCTCCCCCAAAACTAGTCTCAGCCAGTGCCCGGGGCAGCCACTGCTGCTGGAGGGGTTGGGGTAGGGTTATCAGGCTGCAACAGCCTGACCCCCAAAAGGGGAGGAACAGGTGCTTTCCTGATCTTGCAGCCTAAAAGTGCCACAGCCCTTGGTCTTTCTCCCAGACTCTGGCATCTGGCCCTGGTGGGTCTCATTGTGTCAGCCTCAGAAAAGGTCCCTGTAATGAAATGTCCCTGAAGGCCCAGTGAGTCTGTGTGGCCTATTCACACTTTTGTTTCCTCTGTGTGAGAGGGGAAAAGATCTTTCCCTATGGGAGTTGTCTGTCCTGAATTGGACTGAAACTTTTGTTACTGAGATGTCATTGCTTCTACAGTCACCCATCTAAGCCCTCTCAGGTCTGTTATGTCCCTGAACTCCCTCACCTCCTAGGAGGAAGACAAGGTGGGGGCCCAGCTTTGCCCAGCCTCGCTGCAGGTCAGACCTTACTCCATCACACAGCCAGAAGGGCCCAGAGCTGCAAATGCCCACAAGAGCTGCTGGCTGGGCTCCCCAGGAAGGGCAGGTGGAGAATGCTTCCCCCACTCTGGGAAGGGGCTGAAAAGCCCCAATCCCACTACCACCCATAGGATGGGCTGTGGCCCTACTGGCAGGTCAAGTAGTCTGTCTCTGCCCACAGCCGACTGGCATCATCCCAGGGGTCGTTGCCTGAAGGATGGGAGAGAGACATTCTCCTTCCTCCGGGGTTGCATGGACAGACACAGCCCATGGCCAGCCAGCTTCCTGCCTATCCAGAGCAAAACCAGCCAGAGACAATGGAGGACCATGAGATAAAGCCAGAGAGAGAGCATCATCTGAACCCCGGGAGCAAGCAGCGCCTGAGGCCAGAGCCCCTTCCCCACCCGGCCACGCTGTGAGCCAGCAGGGCTTGTCTCTTGCTGCTTCTTTACGGGTGTCAGCACGTGGGCCTTTGCTCCCCAGAGCTGTCACCACAGCTCCTCAGCCTTGTCCACCTTGGCCCACCAGCCAGCAGCCCTGAGGACCTGGTCCTGGGCTGGTGCCGGACAGCTCAGAGGCAGAGGCGCTGAGCAGCGGCCAGAGCACCTCCTTTCCCTGGGGGAGCCATTGGCACTGGAGCCCCGGGCCCCGCCTCCGGGTGCAGATTTCTCCAAAGAGCTGCTCTGCTCTGTAGCACAGACTCAAAGGCCTCGGTCCCTGCCCAAACCCTCCATTTGGTGGGATTGCCAAGCACTGTTCTTCAGCACTGGGTCTTAGTTTGAAAGTTTGGGGGCTACTTCTCACTCAAATAAAATGTCAAATCAGGCTCGGCGCCTGTGACTCAATGGGCTAAGGCTCCAGCACGTACACCTGAGCTGGTGGGTTCAAATCCAGCCTGGGCCCGCCAAACTACAATGACGGCAGCAACCAAAAAATGACCGGGCGTTGTGGCGGGCGCCTGTAGTCCCAGCTACTTGGGAGGCTGAGGCAAGACACTCGCTTGAGCCCAGGAAGTGGGGGTTGCTGAGCACTGTGATGCCATGGCACTCTATCCAGGGTGACAGCTTGAGGCTCTGTCTCAAAAAAAAAAAAAAAAAAGTCAAATCAGAGCTAAAGATGGAGTTAAGTGGGGGTATTATGAAGATGTCTCTCTGAGCCATAGCACAAAAATTAACATAGAATTTCTAATCTCCTTGTGGCTTTGAAGAAGCCAAGGGCCAGCAGGTCCTGAGTGGGCTGGGAGGACCCAGTGTAATTCAGAGCTAGCAGAGACGAGGAACCCATTCATTCAGTCACCACATAGGTGCTTAGCAGGTGCAGGGGTCATGTTGGGCTCAGGACAAGGAGAATCCACAGGAGAGGTCCTCGCCAGGGCAGGGCGCTGTGGGTGTTGAGGCCCAGGATGCCCCTGGCTGCGGGAGGATCCAGCAGGAGAAAGATGCCACATGCTTCCCCAGCCCTCAACCCTGCCGTGTGCTGTGGCAGGGAGGGGAGAGGCTGGAGAAACCAGTCAGCCACTCTATGAGTCAGGCCTTTGGCAGGCGGCCCCCAGCCCCAGGGCTTCTCTGACTCAGCTTGGTGACTGACAGACCAGGGACCCACGGACAGGAGGCAGTGAAAGTGCCAGGAAAGGGAGACAGAGGGGACAGACAGGGCTCCCAGCCTCCCCAGAGATCCTGTAGCAGGTTCTGTCCATGGCCCTGCCCTGGGGCACCTGCACCCCGTCCCTACGGGCTGCCTCCGCTGTCTCCTCCTCACACCCCGTTCAGCCTGACAGCCTGAGCCTACACGTGGAACTTGAGGGGCAGAGAAGGGCTCTTCCCAGTCACTGGCAGGTGAACCGCCCGCGGCCCCCCTCCTCTGGGGCAGACATCATCCTGCCCTTCAAAGGACAAGCCCTCCAGGGAGAGTGGGGTTGATGCTAAGGGCTGAGGAAAGATCACTTCCTGACCTTCCACCTACCCACACCCTGCACAGCCCCACCCCACGACCAGTTCTCTCCAAGTGCTGCTTTCTGCTGGCTTGGGACCAATGCTGACCCCCAGGTCGTTTTCTGAAGCCTGAGTGCCTCATCGGCTTCCCCCACCTAGTATTACTGCTGTCAGTTTGGCCCCTCGGGATATGCCTTACGCTCATTTCTCCAGTTTAAGCCCGCACATGCCCTGACTCTTCCCTGCTCACATCACACCTCCCAGCCTCCCAGGCATAACTCCCAGCCTGCCACCGCGAAGGAGCCCCCCAGGATCACCCCAGAGCAGGGGCTTGCATGACGCTGTCCTTCCTCCAGCTATCTCAGAGCCCTAGGAGGAGCCCCATTTTCCTACTCAGCCCTCCCTCTCCCAGCCCTACAGGCAGGAAAAGAGGAGACCACACCTGACAGCTTACACCGCAACCTGGAGGCTCTGCACCAGCACCTCGGGCCTAGCAAGCAGCCACCCCACCCCGGCCTCTGCTGTCTTCGCACTGAGCCAGGAGCAGTCCAGGCCTTCCTGCAAGCTTCAGGCTGGACCCCTCAGCAATTCCTCTCCATTCTAGGAGAATACCCCAAGAGACAGCCTGTGATGGAAGAATCCGACTTGCTATTCATGGGACCTTACTTAGCAGTTGGAGCCTCAGTTTCCTCATCTGTAAGAAGGAATAATTGGGCCTGGGGCATAATAGAATGATGTGTAAAATTCTCTGTTATTATTTTACTATTTCTGACCTAAATATAGAACTCTGATTCTAACTTCTATAGATCTCTGGATTTCTCTTTAAAAGCTATGGAAGCTATGAATTCTCACCTCCAAGAAGGCACAAAACCAAAAATTATAAATATACTACTGGGGCTGTAAAGGCATCCTAAAGCCATCCATGAATCCCAGGTTAAAATCACTGTTCTGCGAGTACAGTCTGGAGTCAGGCCAAGGCCAGCATTCGTGTACACTCTGTGTCTGCAACAAAACCATGTTTCTGCTCCACTGTTTGTCCTTGCAGGACTGGTGTGCTCATTTTGCGCAGCTTTGATGTTAACCAGGGCCTGGAGATGGAAGCAGCTCTCCTGTAGAGGTGGGGGAGCCTATGGGGTATGCCACCCCTTACCAGTCCCCGAGGGTTGGGGTCTTCCCCAGGCCTGCCACCCAACAACATCACACACAAGTGCCTCTAGGCAGCGTGCAACTAGGCCAGCGCCATGCACCTCACCTTCCTGGTCTCTCTTGCCCAGGATAAATCCCATCTTCTCTTTTTTTAAACTTCACGTGTGTGAAATACAACAGACTTATGGAAAAATACGTAAAAAGATAAATGTATAGTATAAAAAACATTGTAAAACAAGCACTAGTGTAACCACCATCCAGTAGCTTCAGGACACAGAAGAGAGCGCTCCCGCCCCGCAGCCCTGCCTTGCTTTTCATCACACCTCACACACCTAAGCACGTGTCCCTAACCACAGAGCAATACACAGTAGGTCCTTGCTTAGTGTCCTTGCTAGGTGCTGGGCAACTGCAACTTCAAGTAAAACAACATATAACCAACTATAGGCTAATTGACGTGAACAGGCAAGTTCCTACAGCACATTTCTATTCACAAAAACACTAGCAAACATCTAAATAAAGACCAAAAGGCTTTTAATATAACACTTTGAAATAAATGTGAGTCATACATAATATTGAAGAAATATTAATAGAAACGAGAAAGAGCACTTTTTACCCACTTCACTCCAGCCAGATCATTTCCCAGCAGCTCGGGGAGCCCAGGTAAGAATCTACCGTGGGTTGCCTTCTCCTCAGAGGTCGGCTCAAGCACACTCATCTCACTCACGCCATAACCTTGGAGACATGCCAATTCACCTAATATGCTCATCTTCGGGATGTAGGGGGAAACCATGGTACCCAGAAAAAAACCCACATCAACACGGGGAAAATGTGCACACTCCACATAGACAGTGGCCCTGGCTGGGAATCAATTTTCTTCTCATAAATGTTGTAACAATATAACATTGAATGAAATGATGTTACCCCAGGACCTACCTTATATACATAAGTAAGGCCTGCAATACATTGATACCACACAGAACATTGAAAAGGATTATACACCACAACCAAGTGTAATTTATTCAAGGACAGTTTAACATAAAAAAATCAATGTATATTTTTTAAAATAAAAATTTTTTAAATGTAAAGAAGGAAAAACAACATAATCACTTGATTCAGAAAAGCATTTGATGAAATTCAACACCTGTTCATGATGAAAGCATTCAACCAACTATAACAGAAATAGAAGAAAATTGCCTCAACATGGAGAAGGCCATTCTGAAAGCCTATAGCTAACATCATATTCAATAGTACAAGACTGAGTGCTTTTCCTCTGATTTCAGGAACAAGATAAGAATGCCTGCTTTGGCCGCCTCTACTCAACATAATACTGGAAATCCTATCTAGGGCAATTAGTCAAGAAAAAGAAATATTAGAATTGGAAAGAAAGTAGTACATTATTTCACTTCACAAATAACATGACCTTATACATAGAAAACCTTAAAGATTCCACATACAAATAAATGGTTAAATTAATAAACAAATTGAGCGCGGGTACCCATAGCTCAGTTGGTAAGGGCGCCAGTCACATACACCTGGTTGGGGGGGGGGTTCGAACCTGCTCCGGTCTGCTAAGCAACAATGATAACTGCAAAAACAACAACAACAAATAGCTGGGTGTTGTGGTGGGTGCCTGTAGTCCTAGCTACTTGGGAGGCTGAGGCAAGAGACTCGCTTAAGCCTAAGAGTTGGAGGTTGCTGTGAGCTGTGATGCCATGGCACTCTACCCAGGGCAACAACTTGAGACGCTATCTCAAAAATAAATAAATAAACAAATTGAATAAAGTTGCAAGATACATATATTGACACATAAAAATAATTTGCATTTCTATACAGTAATAAATAATTTGGAAAGGAAATTAAGAAAACAATTTCATTTATAGTAACATCAAAAATTATAAAATATTTGGGAATAATTTGATCTTTGACAAGCCAATTAAAAACATTCAGTGGGAAAAAGATTCCCTATTTAACAAATGGTGCTGGGTGAACTGGCTGGCGACCTGTAGAAGACTGAAACTGGACCCATACCTTTCACCATTAACCAAGATAGACTCTCACTGGATCAAAGATTTAAACTTAAGACA